>BHEV01035746.1:0-10135 GCA_004319985.1 Emydocephalus ijimae
AATTCAAGTTCATCTTCCTCTGTATCTCCTCCCCCCTCAGTTTGGTCATCAGGGGACTCGGAGATCCCTGACTGCAGCCTTAATTGTAGTTGATCGATATGGCGCTTCCATAGTCTATCATCGTGGCATTGCACGAGAGTTGGGGTATGATCTAGGGTTGGTTACACAGACTACAGTCGCTTCGACCCACAACGGATCGCCCGATAAGTTTTTAGCGAATACCAAGTCGCCTACCTGGAAGGTACGGCATTGCCCGCTGGATCCGTGTGGTTTCTCAGGTTCGTAGGCTGGGTGTAACCGGTCGAGGTGGGAGCGGAGCTTCCGTCCCATTAGCAACTCGGCAGGAGTTTTGTTGGTGACGCTGTGCGGAGTGATATGCTGTAAAAAGAGGATCCGGTTTATTTTTTCTTCAATGTTGTCATAGTCCATTTTTTGTAGCGTTTTCTTGACGAATTGTACCATGCGCTCGGCCCTTCCGTTGGCCGTAGGATGCGCAGGCGAAGTCAGCTCATGTCGAATACCGCGGTCTGCCAGGTACTGTTCAAAAGACAGCATGGTAAATTGGGGCCCGTTGTCGGATACCAGAACGTCTGGTAATCCATGGGTTGCAAATAGTCTGTCCAGTTTCTTAATGACCGCTTCGGTTGTTGTGTTCTTCATTTGGTGGATTTCGAGCCAGTTCGAGTAGGCATCTACGGTTAACAAGAATGTGTGGCCTTTGGTAGGCCCTGCAAAGTCCAGATGGAAATGGGACCAGGGTTCCCGTAGTGTTTCCCATTCAGTTGGGATTGCCTTTGGTGGGGCATTGCTTACTTCTTGGCATTTACGACAAGCTTTGACCCAAGTCTCGATTTGCTTGTCGATGCCTGGCCACCACGCGTAGCTTCGTGAGAGGGCTTTCATACGCCCGATGCCGGGGTGGCCATCGTGCAAGGTTCTCAGTACTGCTCGTTGTAGTCGTTCTGGAACAACGACTCTATCACCCCAGATAATGCAGCCCTTTTGTGAAAACAACTCTGTTTGTCAACTTTTGAATGGGGTGAAGTCATCAGGTACTTGGTCCAATGGCCATCCGCATTCCACCCAACTGAGGACTCGTGCTAAAGCGGGGTTGCGTTTTGTTTCCATCGCGATATCTCGGGCTGTTAATGGCGGTGTACGAAGTGCCTCAATCTGCAACGTTGTTACTGTAGGTGCAGGGTCATCAATGGTCACTGGAAGCGGTGCTCAGCTCAATGCGTCGGCATGGGGAATGACCTTCCCTGGGCGGTATTGCAGCTGATAATTATAAGCAGCCAAGAATTCTGACCAGCGAGTCATTCTGGGAGATAATATATAGGGGGTTGGCTTATCTCCCACTATTATTCCCAGCAAAGGTTTTTAGTCAGTCACGATAGTAAAAGCCCGGCCGTACATGTCCTCATGAAATCTCTTGACAGCAGACACAATGGCAAGGGCTTCTTTATCAATCTGACTATAGTTGCGCTCTGTTTTTGAAAGAGTCTTTGAGAAATAGGCAACAGGGGCTTCGCTACCGTTAGGCAAAACGTGGCTCAAAATGGCACCTACTTCGAAAGGCGATGCATCACACGTGATCATTAACGGCAAAGTCTCATTGTACTGCATGAGTACAGCGTCAGAAGTCAGTAGTTTTTTTTGAAACGCCTGCTCTTCTCTATGTCCCCACACCCAGATTGCTTTTTTGTCCAATAAACAATGTAGGGGTTCAGCTACAGTTACTTTTTGCGGTAGGAATACATTATAAAAATTGATAAGGCCTAGAAATGCCTGGAGGTCGGCCTTATTCCGGGGTTTGGGAGCATTTTTTATTGCTCTCAATTTGCTATCAGTAGGGTGAATGCCCTGACTGTCAATTAAATACCCTAAAAATTCGACACGATCTGTACACAGTTTACACTTATTTTTTTTCACTTTAAGACCGGTGTCTTTGAATTTCTGGAGGACCATTCTCAGGCGATCCCATAAAATTTTGGAAGTAGGGGCAGCGATTAACACATCATCAAAGTCGGGGACAACGCCTTTAATCCCTTGTAATAGTCTTTCCATCAAGCTCTGAAAGATCCCTGGGGCTACGCTCACTCCGAATTGGAGTCGGGTACATTTAAAGGCACCTCGGTGCGTCATGATTGTCTGTGCCTGTGCCGTTTCTTCATCTACCGGCAGTTGTTGATATGCCTGAGCTAAGTCTAGTTTAGCGAAGACTTTTCCGCCCCCCAGGGAATGGAGGAGGTGCTGCACCACCGGTACCGGATATGCGTTTTGCTGCAGGGCGTGGTTCAGGGTGGCTCGGTAGTCCCCACAAATTCTTATTGATCCTTCCAGCTTAATGGGTGTTACGATTGGGGTCTCCCAGGGAGAGTGATCGGTTGGCTCTAGCACCCCCTGGGCTATTAACTTATCAAGCTGCTCGTCAATTTTTGGTTTAAGGGCAAATGGAACCCGACGAGGATTAAGGCGGATGGGAGCTATTTTTGGATTAAGGTTAAATGAGATCGGGGTCCCCTTGTACTCACCTAGTTTTTCTGCAAAGACGTCCTTGAATTCTTGGACGAGGCCCTCTTCCCAGTCGCTGCTGCCGATTCGGTTAATGCCTGTCACTTCAATGCCAAGTGGCATGAACCATTGGAGGCCTAACAGGCTGGGCCGGTCCTTGTCCATCACAGTCAGGGGTAAGTACGCTGTACGGTTTTTGAATGAGACGCAGACTCGACTGGATCCTACAACTGGAATCCGATTCCCCTGATAGTCTTTAAGGATGAGTCTTTGGAAACAGAGTCTTGTCGCCGGATAGTAGGGATGAGTTGCTTGAGGGTCTTCCAGGAAACCATTGAGAGGGACGATCCCGAGTCGACTTCCATTTGGCAGGACTGATTTTCGATGGCCACTTTAATTTGGATTTTCTTGGCATCCAAGGAGGAGGCGTGACCGATAGTGATAGTTTGGTGAGCCTCTTCTCGCTTCGTGGGGTGGTTCAGGGTTCTGTTTCTGTAGGAGTGGTTGTTCCATTGGTGGTTCACTGGTTCTTGCCTTACAGGATGGTTTCCTGTCGGTTGGCGATAGTTAGCCCCTTTCGAGGGCTGGCTGGGTCCTAGGAGGCTTCTACAGACCCGTCCAATGTGGCCTCGTTTCCCGCACTCATGGCAGAGCGCATCGCGGAATTTGCATTCGGACCTGGGATGGCTTGCCCCACAACCAGCGCATGTGTGTTGGGACTTCTAGTAATGGTCCCGTTCGGACCGCAGTCGATGGACCTCTTCTTCGTCGCTGTCTGATGACGAAGAGAGGTCCTTGTAGTGGGCCGTCAGAAGCTGTTGCCGGTCGGTTGGTGAACCGGAGCGCGGTTGCGGCGCATTTGGGCAGCCGACTTCCTGGTTGCTTCTGCTGCAGTAGCATCAGCGATGGCATCGGCAAGGCTGATGTCGCCTTTTGCCATCAGCTTGCTCTGCACGTGTGGCACATCTAATCCCAGAACTATTCGGTCTCTCAAAGCCTCTTCCAGATCAGCGAACCTGCAGAGGCCTCCCAGGTTTCAGAGGTCCGCGACGAAATCTGCAACGCTCTCTCCCTTCCACTGATCTCTCTGGTAGAATTCGTGCCACCTTACGAGGGTTGGCACGGTTGGTGCATAGTGGGCTCTCAGTAGGGGTTCGAGGACATCCCAGTCCATAGCCTTTACTTCTACCGGTTTTGCTAGTGCCTTGGCCATTTTGAATACGGTTGGCCTGCAATGAGTTAGGAATACCACCCGTTTCTTCCCAGTCATGGCATCCTTCAAATTGTTGGTTTCCAAGAACATTTGGAAACGATCCATGTAGGATTCCCAGTCTTCTTGCACTGGGTTGAATGGAGTGGGTGGTATGATGCTGCCGGACATGGTTCCGCCGTTGTGCGTTTTCAGCCACGTGCTTGGTTATCTTCTTCGTTGTTCAGTCAGCTCTGACGTCTCCACATCCCATCCTCATCGCCAGTGTTAAGTACTGAGCGTGGGTGGGAAAGAAGGGAGACGAGCCGGTGAACTTCAACTCTTTATTTACATGGTGTGACAGCTCAAACTCAATGGCTGCTACAGCCTTCCTTATATAGGCAACTTATTAAATATTCAACCAATGAAAACCAGGGAGCGCTAGCTCCGTTAACCAATGAGAAAGGCTCATTAATGGCCAATCAGATTCTCCTGAATGGACCAATCTGATCTCGCCATTTAACGGCCAATCAGAAGTGCAGGGCCAGAACCCTGCACTTGACTCCAAGCTCTTGATAAGTTTATTAACACATTTATTCATTCACAACAGGGGGAAATGCTCAAGTTTATATATGCATAGTTCTAAGAATTTTTTGTTAGCAAGTAGATGTTCACATAAAAAAGCAATAAAAAGACAATAAATTAATAAAAAAAATTAATTGACACTAGAAGATATTGCTATTTTTAAATACAGATTTGAAATAGGAAAAAGCAAGAAACTTAATTTAAAAATAAAATCACCTTGAGTGATGAAAAGTAAAATAAACTCAAAGATAAACACCACAAATTGGATTTTTCTTTTGTTTTAGCTTTAACTGGGGAAATGCTGAATATGTAGCTATTTTTTCCTGCATTAATGATAATAATATGAAATGGCAGAGACTGGCATCTCAGCACAATTCTAATTTAATGAGAAACAATAAAATAGTTTTCCAAAGGGGCCTATTTAGGGGCAAGAGCAGGGAATATTAAAGTTTTGAGATTTATTTTATTTTTGTTAAGGTATGCTGATGTGCATTTTCGATGACAACATTGTATCCACGGATTAGCTCCCTTGTATAATTTCCTTGGTTGAAACAAAGAGCAAAAGTTCTTTATAGAAGATAATAACTCCAATCTCTTCCTTTGTGTTTGATTATAATGATCTATAGAATATAGTGCCAATCCCTGATCCAGTTCTTATCACTAACAAGGAGATACTCAACCCATGCATAGTAAGCAAGAGAACTAATGCTGGACTAGGACTGGAAATATCATTTTTGGGGACATGAAGTGGCTGAAGACATGCCTAGAGCACAGCTGGAAAAAGTATTGCTGGGGCTCATGGAAAGAGATAAACAGGAGACCTAACCAAATACAAAATAAGCTTTTATTTATTTTATTTAAGATTACTTTGTGACAATAAGAGTAGAAAAGCATAATTATTATTCCATCCTTATTGTGTACACAGATCGTTGGCCAGTAGGCTGTGCACGATGACTTGTTCCCTCTTGAGGCCAGAAGTGAAGACTGTTCAAAGCATCAGTCAGATAAATTTTTGTTGGATCCACTTTATGGGAGCCTCTAGTGTATAAGTACTAGGCAGGTGATTAGAGCACAATATGGGTTGGTTATCTGGGAAATACTTGTGCCTGTTGTTTCTGAGGAAGTGGATAGGTTTTTTGAGCATGTATGTCTAGCCTTCTAAGTAGAAATCGAGACCCTTCTGGTTGACCAAGAAGGCAATGTATAATTCAATTCATTTAATACATTTAATGATGAATACATCCTTAAAGGAGAAGATCATACCATAATCTCTTATTGAGAGGGTGGTCCATCCCCTCCTTAATATGCCATCACTGGATCCCATGCAGTTGAACAATTTTTACCCTATCTCCAATGTTTATTTCTTAGGTAAGTTAGTTGGGTTATAGTTTAAAAATGCACTAGAGGAAGTAGATTTTTTGGACTCATGTATTCAGGTTTCAGCTTTGGACATTGGATTCTAACCCTAAGTCAGAGCTTTGCAAAGTTCTATAGGGCAAATGTATATAAAAATGTATACATTTAAATAAATGTTTATATATTTATATAAAGTTGGGCTTCCTAACATTCATTTTATTGTGAAGTCCTTTGTATTGTCTGAACTTCCTTGTTTTCTTGCAGATGTTTCATATCTGGATTGGCAAGGGTGGGCTTCAAAAATTTTAGCAAAGGGTTTTCTGCCCGGTTGCTGGGTGGACATGGCCACAGTGGGTATGACCTAGTTGGCCTCCTGCATCACAGTGACAGGCAATTTTGCCCTCCCTGGGCTCCAGAGGTTTTCTTCGCGCCTCCGTGGGGGGGGGGCAAAAACAGAGGCTCTCTGGAAGGCAGAAACGGGCCCATTTCCAGCCTTTCTGAACTTCCAGGAGATCCATGCACATCCTGCACTTACCTGCATCCAAAATTAGCCATGTGGGAACTCTGGAGAGGGGAGGGGAGGCCGGGGCCAGCCAGGAGTTGGATTTGGGGGTTCTCCAAATGGCACAGAATCTTAGCTAGGGGCTCTCCCGAACTCCTGCGAACCTCCAGAAGTCCACCCCATCGGGTGCCTACAACCTCTTCAGTGCTAGAAAGGAATGGGGCTTACTCTCTGTTTATATACAGATGTCTCCAGAAAAACAACCAACCTCAGAGAGTACCAAGGCTCCACAGTTCAAACCTGAGCTACATATATTCGCTTTTATTGATATTAATATCATTTTCAATCATGTTACCATTATCTGTTTGTAACTTCCTTAGGCTGTCCTCCCATTCTTTTATCTGTTCCTTGTCCAGCAAAAACAATTCATTAGGGAAAGAAAAAGGTGCAGACAAGCCTTCCAGCTGAACGCAATATTACTTTCTTCCCTTAGCCAATCCTTTGAAAAACTTGCTGTCAAAATGCAATTTTTAATGTGACCCAAAATTGGGCAGTAAGCATATTAATTGTAATTACATTAATTAATTAAATCACTTGTAATTAAATTCAATCTATTCAATCTAGTTTTGTTGAGTGTCTGTCCATTCCTTACTTCTAGCTCTACCCAGTGTTTACAAGCTATCTCCCCTGTCAAACCCCACTCAGCTGGGCAAGATTGAGAAAAAAGAATGATACAAAATTCAGTAAGATGTCTTTCCTGCTACTGGTTGTATTAGGGATACAATTGCAATTGCAATAGGACTTTCCAACTTTTATTTATTAATGTATTCCATTAAGGCAGAGTTTCTTGGAACATTTTGAATTCTTTCTTCCTGGGCTGAGTTATCTCAGTCTTACTTCTTGGTTGTCTAACATTTCTTCCATTTTTCTTCCTGCCTCCCCAAGTCTTTCATATCTTCCCAGCCAGCTACTATAAAACAGCATTTTTCAAACTTCATAACTTTAAGATGTGTGGACTTCAAGTCCCAGATTTCTCCAGTCAGTATTTTGGCTGGGGAATTCTGGGAGTTGAAGTCCATACTTCTTAAAATTGCCAGGTTTGAAAAACACTGCTCTAAATAAGCTACATTTCCCTCTTTTAAGTTATATAATGTTGCAATGAATAAGATAATAGATAATAGAGTTCTACTGAGTGATAGGTCATAATTCAAGGACCACCTATACTGATACCGTATATCATATCAAGATTATTTTCTTTTTTTCTTTCCTCTCTTTTCTTTCTTTTTTTTTTTAAACATGTCTTGGATATTCCTGGGACCAGGTTCATGTATTTATTCAGTTCTCTCCTGGATCACATAACTATTTGGTCCTCTCAATTGATGTTTCAGAACAATCATTTCCTACACCTCAATGAGCATCAAATCAGAATATATTAAGTAATTTTTGTGAACAGCATTCAGCCTTTCATTCATTTACATTAACAGGCAATTCATTCCCTAGTTTAACTGATATGAAGACAGATAGGAAAATGTGATGTCCAGCAGTGTGAACTGAAGCCATATTTAGCATTTTGTGTGAATTCTCTACATTGGCTTTAGCCATTCTGCATACCATAAGCAAATTCCTTTGCCTTACTTTACATAAAGGCATCTTACTGAAAATATTGTTTCAGCTGAAGTTTCAGTCATCCCAAGAACCCTTGCACCAGGCCAGAATCTTTCCAGTCTTACTGAACATGGTCTCCATTCACTTTAATGAACGAAGATCATATTAAAAGTGGTGATCCATATTTTTTTTCTATCCTTATCTGCTTTAATTGGAAATCCCAGATTTGAATTGGAGATAGGAATAAATACCCTTTCATAGTTCTCTGTACTGTCGAGCAGAAAAACTGGATAAATTATTTTTCTGAATTTATTCAGGAGGAGAGGAACAACTCCAACACTTTCTCAGGGATTGGCTTGCCTTTTAACAGGAAGAATGGCATAGTTTACTAAGAGAAGGAATAATCTCATCTGTAGAGAGGCACGGTGGTGGCACCGTGGCTCAGGATTTGTTGGCTGGAAAGGCAGCAGCCCAAGTTCAAGACTTGAGTGCCACACAAGAGGGTGAACTCCCATCCTCCCCCCAGCACCTGCCAACTTAACAGTTCAAAAACCTGCAAATACAAGTAGATAAATAGTTACCATTATTGTGGGAAGATAATAGCATTCCATTACATCCTGCTGGACACATGACTATGGAAATGTCTTTGGACAGTGCTGATTCAATGGCCTTAAAGCATAAATGAGCACACACACACTATAGTCAGCAACAGCACAGTCAAATCCACAAGGATTCCTTTACCTTTTTTTTATAGAGAGGCATGGTGGTTCAGTGGCTTGACAGTGGAAAAGGTATATACAGTAGTTTGAGCGCTAGCATCACATGGCAGAGTAAGCTCCCATCACTTGCCTCAGCTTCTGCCAAGCTAGAAGTTTAAAAGCATGTTACATGCAAGTAGATAAATAGGTACCACTTTGGTAGGAAAATAATGGGGTTTTATGTGGTAGAATGAATCCAGCCAGTACTGGACCTTCCCCAATGTGATGCCCAAGCATGAGGTGGGATCAATGGAAGGAGAAGCCACAGATGTCGCTTCAGAATGCTGTTGAACCTGAGTGTGAAGTTAGTCGACTCTCTGGGATTCACTCTGAGTAGCACATGGACAAGAACTGAACAGATTATCCGCCAAACAACTACACTGCAATCTCCTGGCTAATGTAACATTGCCATATGCTAAATAAACAAATCTCATCTGTAAAAGTGATTTTCACCATCATATCAATCCAATTTTTTGTTTATGCCATTTTCACCATTCTAAATTCTATACACAGACAGACATTGCTAGGCAAAAGAAATGAGGCTGAGAAAAAAAA
Source organism: Emydocephalus ijimae (assembly GCA_004319985.1). NCBI lineage: Eukaryota > Metazoa > Chordata > Lepidosauria > Squamata > Elapidae > Emydocephalus > Emydocephalus ijimae. Next base: position 9,065 of record BHEV01035746.1, read on the forward strand.
AACAAGGAAAAGCAGATTTCAGTGCAATGGTGGAGAAAATGCTCTTCCACCAGTATATTATAATTAAAACAGAAACCTCTGTTCTTGGGAACATCCTATAACCTATCTTTCTTTTTCTCCAGGTTTTTTGTTGTACCAGAGGGCAACTCCAAACATGTTATTTCTTGCAATGGTTCCACTCTGCTCCTTTGAAATTATCAGCAACCACTCTTAAATTAATCAAATTAATACTTTTCACCAGTTACCAAATTATTCTTATAACTTACATTTAGCAAGGGTGGTAGCAACTCAGAAAATAGATTACATTACAGAGCTGGGTGAAATATTTTGCACATGCAGCAAATGTAGCAAAATTTACCACTTCACTGAGTTTGCACAGAAACTGGGGGTGTCAGGGAGGTAGGAGCAGCAGGGAAAAATTCAGGCAATCCTCATTTTCTACAAGTATAATAGCTCTAATTACTTCATTAGCAAAGACCAGAGTAAATGCTTGAAAGTAAGAAAGTGCTTTTCCTACAAGCAGGTCTGGTGCCAATTAGCTAGGAACATATATCTTCTGATACTTTCCCTGAATAAGGGTGGGGGAAAACCATTCAATGCATATCCTGTGCATTTTTGTATGCTTCTTTTTTCCTATTATCAATTCCTCAGAAAATGTGACAGTGTTTGGTGAATTGTTGTCAGTCTGAAAAGATAATATTGGGCTATATAACCAATGCATTGATTTCCTGCAAAGCTGCTTTTTATAATCTTAAATAAAGTATTGAAGGAATTTGGATTGTTAGTTCTGAACAGATATTTGGAGAGGAGTGTTGTTTTGAAAAGGCCCAAAGGAAGCACCCCTGAAGACACCTCTTTGAAAGTCTGTAGCACAAGCTTTCAAGCAGCAAAAGAAAACAATCTTCATGCTTTGTTTTGCTCAGGAAAAGCGACTCTGTAGGGGAGACTCAGGTTAGTTGAGCCACTTTTTGCTCAAGGTCACCTGGTGCTCTCGGGTAATGTTCTTGAACACTGTTAGGGGGTGGGATTGAAAGATCATTATATTGGGCATATTATATATGCATATGGTAT
>BHEV01035749.1:0-11693 GCA_004319985.1 Emydocephalus ijimae
GAAAACCTTTTTGAAGGGAACAATAGCGGAACGGAAACTCGAGAAGAGGAACCAGGGATGGGAGTGAGCTCACCACAGGGTAATATCGAAGATGTTGGTGACAACGAAAACTCGAACTCAGAGTCAGAGACACCCCTTTCGCCAAACAATGCCCTACCTCAAAAAGAGTGCAGCCAAATACCGGGTGCACAACGAAAATCAAATAGGCTAACGAAACAACTGTCTTACCTCAAGGACTACGTAACCGCACCCCGTAAACGGAACCCGGGGGAAGGGATGTTGTGAATGAATAAATGTAGAATAAAGTTATCTTGAGCTTGAAGTCAAGTGCAGGGTTCTGGCCCTGCACTTCTGATTGGCTGTTAAATGGCAAGATCAGATTGGTCCGTTCAGGAGAATCTGATTGGCCATTAACGAGCCGTTCTCATTGGTCAACAGAGCCAGCGCTCCCAGGTTTTCATTGGTTAAATAGTTAACAAGTTGCCTGTATAAGAAAGGCTGTTGCAGCCATTGAGCTGAGCTGTCACACTATGTAAATAAAGAGTTGAAGTTCACCGTTTCAGCGGCTCGTCTCCATTCTTTCTCGCCCATGCTCCAAACTTAACAGGTGGCCTCACCCCCTTTTACAGGGGGCCTCATAAATGCTGCCCAAGGAACTTTCTGTGCTTCTTTTTGAGGGTCAGAGATGAAGAAAATACTTCAAGCAGAGAGTGATAGCTTGCAAAAGAGAATCGGTTTTCCATGTTTAAATGATCCATTTCTCCTTTTTCAGTACCCCTCCTCCTCTACCAAGATCTCCTTTTGACTAGTGAGATTTGTGTTGTACTCACTGGTTAAATCATGTCAAGATGTGTTTTATAGCTAGTAGTCAACAGTTATTAAAAGCTGTAAGGGCGTATTTCAGAAAGCACCCTCGTTGCTCAGTAATGAAGTCATGTTTTTAACTCTGTGCTATGAAAAAGGCTAGAGGAAAGAAAGATCCCTTGATAACCAGCATTTGATTTTTCACCACACCTGAGAATCTTCTAAACTGTCACTTCCACACTTTGCCCCAGAGCCAAAATGGCTTGACATAGTAAATAAGTTTAAATTGGGTTTATGAGTATGGTGAAAGAGGCACAATCAAAAATCAATGTGTCTTAATCTTGGCCTCTTGAAGATGGATGGACTTCAACTCTTAGAATTCCCTAGCCAGCAAATGGAAATTCTGACAGTTGAAGTCCACCCATCTTCAAATGACCAAGGTTGAGAAACACTGTTTTCAATGTTTCTAGGTCTGATTGCCTTCATTTATTTGGAACTTCTTTTGCTAGCCAAGAAAAGAATAAAGAAAACACTTTTAAGATCATCCTTCCTAAAATAATTATTTGACATCGGCATATGCCCACAGCTTTCAAAACACTCAACTAACTATTAGAGGTAGCATCAGGGCTCCATTAGTACTTTTCCACACTACTAGAGAGACAGAATTCTTCAAGAGGTAGGACAGATTTCCATATTATAAATGTGCTAGCCTATTTTACTGCCACCCTCTGGCTACTATTCTTCTGAGTCATGGGTTCAAACACAACACTGATTCATACCCAGACGAGAAGCTCATGCAGAAAACATTTGCTTTATTGCAAGAGTGAAATTTGTGCTGATTGGGCAGGTGGACATCTATTATACAGACCTACTGCAGTATTTTGTTTCATTTCCACCAACACCACCAGCCTGTAGAGGTTTATACTGTCAGGTTTACTTTCTATGCTAACCTGTGTTTCTAAGAAGCCATTATGCCTGAAAAGTCTTCTCATGAAAAAGGCTTTGCAATGAAATAACAGGAAGTGTAGGACCCCATGGGACATTCTTGTCAATCTGCTTCAAAATATCTGTCTGGTAAGAGTAGATTTGAGACAGAGAGAAAAGGGAGGAGGGAAGTCTGCATGAATGACTTATAGTCATCCACCTGTGGTTGTGCCAATACAACTGTAATGAGGACAGATTTGTAACACTTCAGCCTTCAGTTATGGTTGGATAATGCTGTGCAGATGCTATAAGTCAAGGTCTGTGATTTAATTATATTCAATTATGACAGTTCTCAGAGGTAATCAAAAAAGTCAAGACACTGACCACAATGTTGAGGTCAAAGTTTGCATAGCATCTTCACCTTTTAAAATCTATCTCTCTCTCTATATATAAAAGTGAAATACCACTCACGCATCATCACAAAATCTCCAGAAACGTAAAGCGTACAAACTTGAAATTTGGCACCTATGTTCCTCTTGGCTTCTAGGTGCTCACTAAGAAAGGATTTTTCAAAATGACCATAAGAGCATTAGTGTTTTGTTTATTATGATTTGCATGCTCTGATGCCAAGGAGTTCTACTCCCCCTCCCCACCTGAAAATAAATCTTTTCCAAATGCAAAACGCAAGCAGAGGAGAGGAGTTTCAGTTTCAGTTTCACAGCAGCAACCAGCTTTACTACAGAAAGGTTGAACTAAGCCACACTCAGGCTCCTTGCTGTCTCCTTGCTCACACAACAAATACTGTTTCAGTTTCCAAACAGCCCTCAACTCTCACACACTGACAGGACACTAGCCAGATGAATACCAATGGATGCTCGTAGGCAGAGGCAGAATTTTTTCCCCTTATTTTCCTCCACAAAAACTAAGTCTGCCTGATCATGTAGTTTCGTAGCGAAGCACAGGTATAGAGCTAGTAAAACTATAGTTTGTGGACAGCCCTGACATCTTGAATAATTTTTACTGACTGAGGATTTTGTACTTTTGATCCAGCATTTCTGGAGAGGATCAAATTAAGGAAACTGGATTAAGTTCTCAAAGGGGTTGTGAAAATTAAAAATATTCAGGACTACTGAAATGCGGTGCAGATTAAGAACATGGCCACAGATTGTACAGCTGCAGTCTTTAAACATTCTAAGAGTGGGCTTGCCTACTTAAGGGACAAAATTAGCATCTTAAAGCTTGTAAAGCATTGACATACTCATTCCACCCCTCAAAAATAGATCTCTGCCAATTTTTTTCCCATTGGGGTTAGGGGAAATGGGCTGCTGCAAGATTTAAAAAGCAAATTTAATTCCCTGGTCTCAGACTATTGCTACCTTTGGGCAAAGGAAAATTGATTTCACTCTTTCTCTAAAGGACCCAAGGATGAAACAGTGGTTTAATTCAGTGAAAGACAATTTAAATCACCCTGGAAATCGGCATGAGATTTGTGTTTTTACTGCACAGTCAGTGGACTAATGGGCTATAGGTTCTTAAACATTGTGATCCATTGGTCCATTTTGTGTCAATACTTTCAATCTAAACCAATTAGCAAAAATTGAAATCACTCAAGTGAATGATAGCAGAACCACATCAGGTAAATAAATAACTTTTGCAGTCTTTTTAAAGATATTTCTGAAGATTTCTTCCACGGTAAGTTCACTAAGAGGCCCAAATCAGAGGATGAACAGAAAATACCATGATAAAACAGCCTTGGATTCCGCCTGGCTAGCATTGAGTTTCTTTCTAATCAGAAAGTATCTTTCTAAATGTATCATGCCAGCAACAACAACTATCCATGAGGAACAATGAGAGTGTCAACATTTTATACTGCTCCCAGCACTGCAGGAATTCTCCATCAACAAAGGAATTTATTTTCCACACAACTGCTTACAGAGAGTGGGGTTATAGTAATCTTAGTAATAGCAAATTCCATTGCAAAATTTATCTTTTCATGTTGGAAATATGCAGCAGTTATTCACAACCTGATGCCCTGCAGATGTTAACCATGCTAGTTGAGCTGAACTGAAGCCCAATACATCTTTGGGGCAGGAGGTTGTACAACTGTACAACTACAAAACAAATGGTAACTCTCTGGTCATCAGTGGATGCTCATCATGTATCCAAGGCAAGTTGGAAATGTGGAGCCTATTAAATGACTGGTGAAAGTGTAACTGCACTCTTCCCTGTGTTTTTGCTACTGTCTTTTAAATTTTTTTTAACTAACTCTAACAGATAAATTCTGCTAGATAAATTCTGCTAGATAAACCCTATATTGTTTTGAATATAGGGTTGGAAAAGATTTTGGAGATTTTCTAGTCCAACCTACTGCTCAAGCTGGAGACATTATGCCCTTTTGGACAAATGGCTATTCAATCTCTTCTCAAAGACCACCAGTAATGGGTCATCCACAACTTCTGGAGGCAAGCTGTTCCACTGATTAATTGTTCTCACTGTTAGTTCTCCTTAGTTCTAGGTTGGATCTCTATTTATTTACAAACAATCTACTTCTAATAAACAATTTGGTTTCAGAAAAAAACTATTCTGTAATCTGCAACTCTCACACTGCAAAAACATATGGACTACACAACTCAATCAGGGCAAAGCAATAGACGCAATCTACATAGACTTCTGTAAAGCCTTTGATTCAGTGGTACATGACAAACTACTCCTAAAACTAAAATCTTACAGTATTTCTGGACACCTGCATAACTGGATATAAGTTTTCCTGTCAAACAGGCAACAAATGGTCAAAATTGGGAGGGTCCTATCAAATTCTGTACCTGTCAACAGTGGTGTCCCCCAAGGCAGTGTTCTAGGACCAACTCTTTTCATACTCTACATAAATGACCTCTGTGATCATATTAAGAGCAACTGCATTCTCTTCGCTGATGATGTAAAGCTATTCAACACCACAGACAATACTGCTACTCTTCAAAAAGACCTTGACTATGCATCAGAATGGTCAAACAAATAGCAACTTCAAATCTTAACAAATAAATGTTCTGTCTTACATATTGGCAAAAAAATCAGAAAATAAAATACAGGCTGAATAGTCAAGACCTTGTTGATGTTCCAAACTCTGTCAAGGATCTTGGAGTACTCATCTCTAATGATCAGAGTGCTAGAGCCCACTGTAACTACGTAGCCAAAAACGCGTTAAGAGTTGTTAACCTAATCTTACGTAGCTTTTTCTCTGGTAATATTACATTACTAATTAGAGCATACAAAATATTTGCTAGACCAATACTCGAATACAGCTCATCAGTCTGGAACCCACATTATGTATCTGATATGAACACAGTTTAGAAAGTCCAGAAATATTTCACAAGAAGAGTTCTCCACTCCTCTACTCATTGCAGAATACCTTATGCCACCAGACTTGAAACTCTAGAAAACCTACAACNCTTCGGTCCGATCTAAGTATGGTATATAAAATCATACATTGCAATGACTTACTGATCAATGAATACTTCAGCTTCAACCATAACAATACAAGAGCAAACAATAGATACAAACTCAAGGTTAATCACACCAAACTTGATTGCAGGAAATATGACTTCAGCAACAGAGTGGTCAATGTCTGGAATACTCTACCTGACTCTGTGATTTCTTCCCCAAACCCCAAAAACTTTAACCTTAGACTGTCTACTATTGACCTCACCCCTTTCCTAAGAGGTCTGTAGGAGGTATGCATAAGTGCACCAATGTGTCTATTGTCCCTGTCCTATTGTTTATTTTTTATTTTTTTTATTTTTCTTATATGTACCCATGTTTTCATAACTATGTTTTTACTTATACCTATTATCTTGTAAGCAATTGACAAATCAAATAAATAAATAAATAAATAATATTTCCACCCATTATTTCTTGTTCTGTTTTCAGGTACTCTGGAGAATAGATTGACTCCTTTTTCTTTGTGACACGCCCTCAAGTATTGGAAGACTGCTATTACATCCACGCTTATCCTTCTCTTCATCATACTAGTTTGTGCAAACTGTATCCAGAACCAAAAGCGAGATGGGCAGCTATGTACATTCAAAAATAAACGTTGGGGTCATTCTGCTGTTGGGTTTTTCACAGACATCTGTTGGACACAGAATACTTCCAGTTTGCCAGGCTTCGGCGGCGGCAAGGATTCGCGATCCTGCGCGATCCCTGTTGCGCTAACCGTCTTGGTGCCTCCGATCCCGACGGGTGTGGAGGATAAGGCTGCCCTGTAGAGGCAGCCGAAGATAGGGGGGATCCGGATAAGGGTTTGGGGGTGTCGCAGACCCCCTCCCCAACCATCAAAACCCCCTTTTCTTAAGGCGGGAGAGCAGCGGTCTGTAATGGCCACCTCAAAGAAGCTGGAAGCTGGACAAGATAGTGCTGGAGGAAGAAGGAGAAAGTTTTGAAGTGAAAGTTCTTTGGCTGAACTGGGATCTTAAGATACATTTAACATCCTGAAAACTTTGATTTTTTTGAATGATACTTTGTTTCCAGAGGAGATTTTTAAAATGGCGAATGGAAGTGCTGAAAGGGAAAGTTTACTCTCCTTCCTTACGGAGTTAACAAATGGACATTGAAAAACCTGCTTTTTTATAGACGGTAAAATTTTGAAGCTTTTTGTTACAAGTGGGAAGGGAGAGGACAAAAAAAATCTCTATTAAGATTTTGTTGGAGGAGATGCCTGGAAGATTTTGAGACTAGAAGTTAATTGCAATAAGGCTTTAAAATACAGACTGGGTTTTTTTCAACTGATATTACCCCAGGAAGAGAAAGTGTAAAGGGAAGAACTTTGTGCTCTGTTTGGACTGTTTGATGACTCTGGGATTTTGGGGAACTGTTTTAAGCTTTGAAGCTATCTTGGTTGCTTTAAGAAGACGAAGAGGGAAAAAGAAAAAAGAAGAAAAGGTTTATAATGGCTTTATCTGTTGATGAACCAAGAAAGGAATATGGAAAAACAAAGAAAGAAGGCAAGGACGCTTTGGAAGAAGCCTTTCATTTTTTAGAAAGGGCGCTTGTTATTTATCAGCAAACACAACAACTGATGGAGGAAAGAAGAAGAAGAAGAAGAAGAAGAAGAAGAAGAAGAAGAAGAAGAAGAAGAAGAAGAAGAAGAAGAAGAAGAAGAAGAAGAAGAAGAAGCCATCTTTAATGAATCCAAAAGTTTAATTAAGAAAGAAAGGAGAAAGAGAGGAAGGAAAATGAAGGACTTAAGACCTAAAAAAACACCCAAGAAAGAGAAAAATAAGATGCAAAATCAATACAATGTTAGAAAGCAAAAGAAAAGAGGAATACAACAGAGAGGGGAAGCTAAAAAGGCGGAGATTAGGAGAGGTGGGGGGGTAAAAAGGCCAGGTGGAATAAGAAAGGAAGGGAAAAGGGGGAAAAAGCCACAAAGGTATGGAACAAGATGGGAAAAAGTAATTTTTTTTTAGGGATAAAGGGTAATGTACAACTTTAAAAAAAAAAGATTCTGCAAGGTACATAAGATAGTATTGTAGTATTTGTATTAGAAATAGAAAATTAGAATTCTATAAGATCTAAAAAAAAAGATTAAAATATTAAAATGCTTAATAATGATAGATTTTAAGATTTAATAAAATATTAAAGGGAATGTTTACAATATTTAGTTCAATTATAGAGCTTAATTGACTTGTGTTGATGTTATTATAAACTTATTATTGCAGCGTTTGTTTTTGAAATAGATAATTGGAATGTTACAAGATTTAATAATTATGTATTTAATTATTTTATAGATTTACTATTTTCTTTTTTTCTTAAAATTTAGTAGGTAGAATGTACTAAGCAGAATCAGATTGGGAACTAGGTGTTATTTTAAATGTCAATTTAGGGGAACGATAGAAAGGCATCATACTTCGATTAGTGATCTCAGGAGAAATCCTTTTTTTTATTATAGGGAATGAGATAAATGGATAATTGGAAAAGAATGGACAAAAGATACAAGTATAATGATTTAAATTAAGATGAAATAAATAAAATAGAATTAAGAAGAGTGAAAAGCGGGGAGAAGTTATATAGAAGATATAGAATGGTAAATAAGATAGGTAATGGTATATAAGATGAGCATGAATTTAATTGAAGTCCGTATAAAGAGAGGTAAACCGGGGCCAAGCCACTTTCTAAAAGAAGTGTTGTGTTTTTGTGTTTTGTGTGTTTATGTTTGCTTGAGAATTAATAAAACCTTGGAGGAATGTCAGATGAGAATAATTGTAAACAAGTCAGAGGGAAATATGAATATGATGACTATAAAATGAATAAATATAGAAAAGAAAAGTAATTGAATAAGAGTAAAGAGAAATAATGAGAAATTTGCCATAAGATATTTATGTGTCTATATGGAAATGGGATAGATTAGAATTGTGTTGTATAAAACAATGTTTTATCTGCTTTGTAAAAAATTATAATGGAAAGAGGTTTTATGTGTTTAATGTTTAATGATGTTTTGTTTGTCTTTAAAATGAATAAAATTTGTTTTTTTTAAAAAAAGAATATTGTGGAACAGCATGTTGGACTAGTTAGCCTTCTGTTGTGAGAAAAGAGGAGTAAGACACGTAGAGAAAATATCTTTGCAATTGATGACTCTCCTGATACAGTGATGGCTGCAAAGTAGCCACAACGAATTGCACACTATTGGTCAATTCTAGCTCCTAGGGTCTTTCATTAAAGCTCTTCTATCTTCTGGTCAATATAATGCATCTATCTGTGAGTTTTTCCGAATGTTTGATTTGCAACTTGAAAGCAGCCAGCTTCTGCCATACCCCTTATCTCCCAGTGAATTCTGGAAAGTGGCTTGCAGACAGCTTTGGATGAAATGGTCCCAAGATAAGCATAAACTGTTTGGCACTGACCTGGCATCTTTTGCAATACTGTTTTGAAAGAACTTTTCTGCTGACTTTTTTGGACTCTCAATTATTGGTTGGTGTTTAATGAGTATAGTTAACTCTTTATTGCTTATTATTCAAATGTTGATTGTTATTAAAACTTTAATCATATATTATTGTTTTGATAACTATTATTATAAAATGCAGTAAACTGTAACACTTAACCATATAGAAGGGTCATTAATAAAAATTCTTAGTATGTTTCTTATGTAGTTGTTACTATTATTTACCAATTAATCCAACCCCTCCTCCAATTTAGTCTGTGTCAGCCAGCAACCAGACAGTTAAATTAGAAAATAAGGTTTTGACACTTCTGTCCTGAGCAGACTGAAGTTTTGTGATTAATAAATGAAATTATTTATCATTCTCTCTTACAAGAATAAAGCAAAAGGAATCTTATTTTAAAAACTGTACTAATCATTTCTTTATTACAATCTTCCCAAATGTGGCTACAGTTATTATCCTCACTTAGCTTAATGCAGTATTTTTCAAATTTGGTCACTTTATTTGTGTAGTTTTTCATCCTAGCTGGGGAATTCTGGGAGTTGAAGTCCACACATTTTAAAATTGCCATGTTTGAAAAAAACAGTGGCCTAATGGATACTACAGAATGACACACCTGGAATGCATTTGAATTGAATCTGCAGCATTTCAATCCAGTAAAAAAAAAAAAAAGTTAACTTCCCATTCTGACACAACAGTAGCAAAATTGCTGTTCATAGGTTGCATGCATTATCTGCTCTAATTTGTGATCCTGATCATCCCCCTTCCATTCATGATGCTAAAATTCAGCATCAAATTGCAAAAATTCAACCACATTATTTTTCATTTTTAAAAAAGCAACGTAAAATAAATGTCCTTAAACTCCTGCTAGACCTAATGCTTCTATTTTTGTCTTTAACCTTTCCAAACTATCCACTGAAACTTTTGATTGGAGCCATTCTGAGAATGTCATCGGGTCATCACCCCATCCATATAATCCTTAGAGGCTGAAAAATGCAATAAAGTAAAAATGTCCATGCCTAATTTTTTCTTTTTTTTTCATCTTTCAACATGTTGTCCACAATAAACTGCAAAAGCCAACTGCCCTCATTTTCCCATTCCATTTCCCGATTGCTACCTTTAAGTTCTCTTCACCCAGAGGTAAGTAATTGCACTACATTCCAGAGGCAGGTAATTTTTTTAAAAAAAGTGTTTGGAAAGCAGCAATACTGTGAGAACAATGACTCACTATATATATATATGAACCAGATTGCTAGCAGGTCATACACGTGGTATGCAGCCAGGAAATGAAAGCAGGGAAGCCCCTAACCATGCTAACTCTCCAAGGGAGCTGCCTGGCTGGGCAGCTCATATCTGAGACGTGCTAAGATCACAATTTTAGAAGATTGTATTCTATAAGAAAGGACTCCAGTAATTCTGTTCAATTCAGTGAATATAGGTAGTTCTCGACTTTAGTGATTGTTCAAAGTTGCAATGACACTGGAAAAAGTAACTCATGACTGTTGTGTATACAGTAGTTTAATAAAGTCTGAGCTTGAGGTGAAGTGCAGGGTTCTGGCCCTGCACTTCTGATTGGCTGTCAGGCGGCTAGACCAGGATTGGTCAGCTCTAACGGACCTGATTGGTCCTTAACTAAGAGTTCCTATTGGTTAAGAGAGCTAGCGTTCCCAGTTCGTTATTGGTTGAAACGTACAGAAGATGCCTATATAAGGCAGAGTTAACTGTTGTTGTTGTTCAAGTCACAATGTAAATAAAGAGCTGAAGTCACTGTTCAACGACCGTCTCCATTTATTTTGACCCATGCCCAGTACTTAACACTGGCGACGAGGATGGGATGTGGAGACGCCTGAACCGAAGAAGCTAAGAAACATACACCAAGCACGTGACAGACGACGCCAACAACGGAACCATGACCGGCGGCATCGTACCACCCGCTCCATTCGATCCAAACCAAGAGGATTGGGAATCCTACATGGATCGTTTTCAAATGTTTCTGGAAACAAGCAACTTAAATTACACCATGCCAGCAAAGAAAAGGGCATTGTTCTTAACGTATTGCGGCCCAGCCGTATTTAAGATGGCTAAAGCGCTCGCCAGACCTCGAGAAGTGAAGGCCATGAGCTGGGACAACCTCGAACCCATCCTGCGAGGCCATTACGCGCCAACCGTACCTACGCTCGTGAGACGCCACGAATTCTTCCAAAGGAAACAACGGAAAGGGGAAAGCGTGGCCAATTTCGTGGCAGACCTCCGAAATTTAGGAGGCCTCTGCGGGTTCACCAATTTAGAAGAGGCACTGAGAGATCGAATAGTTCTGGGACTAGATGGACTAGGCTTGCAAAGCAAGTTGATGGTGAAGGGTGACATCAGCCTTGCTGATGCCATCGCCGATGCTGTTGCAGCAGAGGCAACCAAGAAGTCGGCTGCACAACTCCACCGAACCCGTGATATGGCAACCCCACCGACCAACGAAATTTCACCCAATGCAGAAGGGTGACGTTCAACGACACATCATGAGGACCTCTCTTCGTCGTCAGACAGCGACGAAGAAGAGGTCCACCGATTGCGGTCCGACCGGAATCAACATCCAAAGACCCTTCGCCCTTGCGCTGGTTGTGGAGCCGACCATGCCAGGTCCGAATGCAAATTCCGCGACACGCTTTGCCACGAGTGCGGGAAACGAGGCCACATCAGGCCGGTGTGCCGCAGCTTGCCAGGACATAGCCAGGCCTTTAAAGGGGCTTATTTTCGCCAATCGACAGGAAGCCGTCCTGTAAGGCGAACGCCAGTAAACCACTCCTACAGAAATCCAGCCATGCAGAGAGAAGAGGCTCACCATACTATCACTATCGGNACTCAAGCAGCTTATCCCCACAGTCCAACGTCAAGACCTCAAATTTCAACAAAATTTCAATTGTTTTCACAATTGTTACTGACCACAAACTGTTGCTAGGGATAATAGCCGGGGACAAGCCTACCCCCTACATATTATCCCCTAGGATGACCCGATGGTCAGAATTCCCAGCTGCGTAT
>BHEV01035752.1:0-15752 GCA_004319985.1 Emydocephalus ijimae
AGGAAAATGTGGGCAATGAAGAAGAAATAAACCCTGAACTAGAGGCAGAACCACTGTCAAGCAACAACCTACCTCAACAGGTTTGCAATCGACCAATCCAATGAAAATCTAAGAGACTTAAAAGACAACCTTCCTATTTAAAGGACTATATAACTGCACCAGAATTGAGAAGCCAGGGGGAAGGGGTGTTGTGTATACAATAAAGTAATAAAGTGTGAGCTTGAGGTAAAGTGCAGNAAATTGAGAAGTCACTATGCAAATAAAGAAGTTCACCGTTCAGAGGCTGTCTCCATTTATTCCGACCCATGCTCAATACTTGACACTTTATATACATTTCTGACATCTTGCCTTCCACAGGCTAAATCTTATTTTGAAAATCCAGCTATGAACCTGAGATGAAGAATGACATTCTGAACATATGCACCATACATTGCATAGTCTGAACATGTGAACCGAATTCCATTCTGATTATCTTCAAATTATGCTAAGAAATTCCAATATATCAGATAAATAGCTTCAGTTCGAAGAGATGCATTCTTAAACCCCAATCCCAGGAGACCTGTAAACAAAAGCAGACCAAGTTTTGGGTACCCTCACACACAGAAAAAGAGGGTATATAATCTAAAGGAAGACAGGCTAAAGCATCAGCTGAAGAATATAAAATATTCTCCGGTAGTAATTTGCATTAGAAAAATGCCTCGTTTGCATTTTTATTGCAACGCATTTGGAGAAAAAACCTAGATTCTGCAAATATATATATATGTATGTATGTATGAAAAAATACTTAAGACTCCAGGCCTGACAGTGTCACTGAGGAATAAGCCTCACTGAAAGTATAGCAAGGTTGATTTATGAGTGAAATGCATGACATGGCAATGAGCTGATGTATTTTTCAGTTCTTCTGACTGAAATCTGAGAGACCACATCTGATCCTTATTTTTCACAGCCTCCAGGATGTCACTTTTTCTGTCAGGGGTGGAGAATGAGGGCCCCTTTAAGACTTGTGGACTTCAACTCCCAGAATTCTTAAGCCGGCCATGTTGAAGGGAGTTGGAGGGGGCCACAGTTCCCTACCTCTGTTTGACGTAGAGGTGCAGTGGCCCCATAAACATTGTAGTTTTTTCTCGAGGGTTTGGGTTTGGGCTTTACTCATTCCTCCCTTACACATCGTCCTCCTTGAGTGACCACTATTGGGACCAACAACTCAGTTGTTAAGTGAAGCAGTTGCTGAGTGAAACTGTGCTTACAATTATATGGTTATTATATAAGCAGTTCTCAATAGTTTGTTTAGTGACCGTTCCACATTATAACGGTACTGAATAAAAAATAACCTAAAATCCTTTTTCACATTTACTACCATTGAGGCATCCCCCTGGTTATATGATCAAAATTCAGACACTTGGCATCTGACTCATATTTATGATGGTTGCAATGTTCTGGGGATCACATGATCCCCTTTTGGGATCTTCTGAGAAGCAAAGTCAATGGGGAAGGCAGATTCACTTAACAACGATGTTTCTAACTAAGCACTTGGAGTGATTCATTTAACAACTGTGGCAAATTGTAAAATGAGGCAAAATTCCTTAGCAACAGAACTTTTGGGAACAATTATCTTAAGTCAAAGACTACCTGTAAATGCAAGAATTAGTTATGATTATTTTTTCATCACTCTATTTTTCTTCTTCTCTCTATTACATGCCCAAAATATGTACTTTTCCCTCGTAGCCTCAGGGCAGCATTCAACTTTCAATTGCTCCAGAACTCATCTGTCTTTTTAGTCCACAGTAATTTTAGTAACTTTCTCCAAATCTGTAATTCAAACGTCCTCTTTCAATCTTTCTCAATTTTCAGCCTTCCCTTCTACTCATTATCTCTTAAAAACCACCATTTTAGCTAATTTTATATCCCTTCAGAAAACAAGCCAATTCAGAAAAAGAAAACAGAAACTGGAAAGAATTACCAAAAAATCAGACTGCATCTTCCTAAACAACTTCTGTTGAGTTTTTTAATGTTTAATTGAACTATCTTACAGTATTTGGTAGTCATTTATGAGCCTGTTTTAGTTGAGAACATAGGCGTAGCTTTTCTGGAGTAAATGGCTAACCAAGTCAATTCTGTTTTACATTCTTTCCAGGAAATCCAACACATTCCATCCAGATGTTTTGTAATAATAATTTCTAGGCTTCCCAGAAAGAGGCTCAAAGAGAATGTCATGTTCAAAGCTACACATGTCAAAAACAGAGAGGTTGCATGCAAGCCAGAAGTTAAAGCAGCTGTAGCTAATAATTGCTTTGTCTGCTTTTCTGTCGGAAGATCTAGGAGAAGAAGTGATTCCAGGGGGGGTGGAATCAAAAGAGGAATTAGCCTAGAGTCGTTATGTAGCCACAAATGAGCTAAGTCCAGCCCTTCTTGAATTCAGGGGACCCTTATCTACACTTGAGTTATTTGTAAAAATAATAAAGGTAGTGAGATACAAATACATAAATCAAAATAAATATAAAAATATATTTCTACACCAAGGGCTAAATTAAAAATGGGTCCCACACGCATACAGTATATTAGCATGGGGGAAAAAAAAACAAAAATACAGCTATCTTCTATGCATATAATGCATCTCATAATTTCTTTCTAAAAAAAAAAAAAAACTCCTGAGGAAACACTGCTGTGATTTACTGTGGTTCCAGCCAAGTATTTTATCTTCTTGTGTCTTCCACTGACATTGTTGTAAATTAAGCTTGGTGTTAATGTGACACTGTTTTAAGATGAGAACTAGGAACTGGGTATGCCTAGTTAATGAACAGAAGGACTAGGGGTGACATTATAGCTGTCTTTCAAGTACTTGAGGGGCTGCCACAGAGAAGAGGAGGTGGATCTCCAGATCACCTGAAGGCAGGATAAGAAGTAACCAGTAAAAGCTCATTAAAGGAAGATCCAACCTAGAATTAAGGAGAAATTTCCTGATAGTGAGAACAATTAATTACCCTGTTTCCCCAAAAATACGACCTGCCCTGAAAGTAAGTCCTAGCTTGATTTTACATGTGCGCTCAATATAAGCCCTACTCCCAAAATAAGACCTAATTAAGATCCCTCCCACTGCAGAGTGCACAGGTAAAAATTAAGCTAGGTTGGGGATGGAGGGGAATGGAGCTGCCCTACTACTTACCTTTGGACAGTTGTAGCCAGGCCTCGCACACCCAACACCTGCCTTACCAGCCAATTTCTTCTGCAACCAGGCGAGGCTGGCAAGGCTTTCCTGAAGGCCTCTGTAGCTGATAACAATGATCTGGATCAACCAAGAGCTCTGTTGTCGGCTGCAGAGGCTTTCAGGAAAGCTTGCCATCCACAGAAGAAGTTCCTGAAGGCCTCTGACAGCGAAAAGGAGATTGGGGGCGATGTGCGCAAGTGAGGTACATCCCCCGAAAATAAGACCTGGTGCCTTTTTTGGGGTGGCAAAACATATACAAGACAGGGTCTTATTTTGGGGGAAACACGCGTAGTGAAACAACTTACTTACAGAAGTCATGGGTGCGTCATCATTGGAGGTTTTCAAGAAGAGACTGGACAGCCATTTGTCCAGAATGGTATTGTCTCCTGCTTGAGCAGGGGGTTAGACTAGAAGACCTCCAAAGTCCCTTCCAACCCTATTATTCTATGTTCTATGAATCTCAGATGTTGGGTTAAAAAAAGAAGAGAATACACCTTGTTCTCTTCTGATTTAAATCACGAAAGGGAGCAAAATTAGACACATGTCCCCCCATTAAAGAGGGCATCATAGCAACTACCAAAATCGTTTTAAGGGGGAAGTTTCCCCATTCAAACTTTCTCAACAGATGGATGGAAAAGCTCGAGGCCATTGGAAACATAACCAGAGCATTCTGGCTCCTTTCTGAGATGCTCCAGCATTATTATTCAGGCTCTTAAACCCTATGCCAGGCTGTTAATGGCTTAATGCTTATTCAAGTGTCAGGGAGCGCTAGCAGATGTCAGAATAAATGGGGAGCTGTCAGCGAGGAAATTATTTACCATTCACAAAGTGATGGAGGCAATCTGTCAGATAGCATTGGCGCTCCCTTGTCATCAGGCTGAAAAGGGGGAAACGGGGAGAAAGGATTGTTGGGGTTTTAAAAGGGGACTGGGGACTGGGTGGGGAGTTGATGAAAGGAAAACTGGGACCCCAACAAGGTTTGCCATAAATCAGGAGATAAAAAAGGACCACAGATCTTTTCTAAGGGTCATGCTGGCTTTTTTTTAAATCCTTTTTTTTTTGTTAAGTGCAATTACATAGAGAGTTAACACCATTTGGGGCTGTCTGCAAATTGCAATAAAGGATAGCACGGTCTCAAATTTCACTGTTAAATCCTGCTCAGTTTTATTTCTGTTCTCTAATAGAGGAATCTTATGGTTGTGGGTAATGATTTTTCTTCTAGATCAAGGTGAGCAATGCTCAGCCCCACACGAACAGATAAATTCCCTTTTAAAAATAGTTATTTGTTTGTTTAAATCTCGCTTTCATTGTTAATTTTTTTCTCATTCACAATCACAATTTGGGCATAACTTTCAGAGAAATTTTGGCTGGGGTCAACTTGGGGAAGGGGTGGGTGGTTGGGTAGGAAGATTAGGCAAACTCAGATTGAATTTTCCTAAATAGGAGAAACTTTGCACGTGTCTCATTTTTTTAATTTCCTGCTCCTGCTGTGAGAGATCACACCATCCACACTTTACATAACACACACACACACACACCCCGGACATGGTTGATACAAGCTGAGCAGTTCATGGTGGGAAGCCAGCCCTTGTAGACTATTGTAGAAGTAGGCCATTGGAGTTTAATCTTAATTGTTAATCTTAGCGGGTTCTGCAAACTATGACAATTCTGCTTGGTTAATTCTAGACTAGTGAAAAGGACTAAGGTGATATAATAGCAATGTTGCAGTATTTGACAGACTTCCACAGAGGTCAAACTTGTTGTGTATACAGTAATTTAATAAAAGTCTGAGCTTGAGGTAAAGTGCAGGGTTCTGGCCCTGCACTTCTGATTGGCTGTCAGGCGGCTAGACCAGGATTGGTCAGCTCTAACGGACCTGATTGGTCCTTAACTAAGAGTTCCTATTGGTTAGGAGAGCTAGCGTTCCTAGTTCGTTATTGGTTGAAACATACAAAAGATGCCTATATAAGGCAGAGTTAACCGTTGTTGTTATTCAAGTCACGATGCAAATAAAGAGCTGAAGTTCACTGTTCAACGACTGTCTCCAGTTATTTCGACCCATGCCCAGTACTTAACAAAACTATTCTCCAAAACACCTTAAGGCAGGACAGGAAGAAGTGGATCGAAAATAATCAAGGAGAGAAGTAACCTAGAACTAAGGAGACATTTCCTGATAGTGAGAACAATTTAATCAGTGGAACGGCTTGCCACCAGAAGTTGTGGATGCTCGACCATTGGAGGCTTTTAAGAAGAGACTGGATAGAAATGGTACAGGGTTTTCTGCTGGAGTAAGGGGTTGGACTAGAAGACCACCAAGGTCCCTTCCAACTGTATTATGCTGTGATTCCATCCTTCTGGGATTGGTAAAATGAGGACCCAGATTGTTGGGTGGAATATGCAAATCATGCAGAGAATATCTTAAAACACTAAGCCTAAATGCCATTGGTAAATGCTATATGCACTCCCACTCCCTCTTCTCAGGCCAATAATTAGTCATCGCAGAAAGTATTAAGTCACTGATTCCTAAATAATGTTTAAGCTATTCTCAGTACACATTAAAGTGGAAGTGGAAGTTGAAAGGGGAGAAATAGACAAGTCTTCAAGGAACTTCGATTCTTCCTCTTTTGGACAGGGAAATTTTTACAACCTGGAGCTGAGATTTACTTCTCCAGTTAGAAGTGAGCGGGGGTGAAAGAGAAATTAGGATCCACGCCTCTTTTTCAGATGTCCTTCACACAAACATTTAGAATTACAAGAGAACCAAACGATAAGGAAAGGAAACGGGGGGGGAGTTTTGAAAAGAAGGAACTTCTCACATGACAATGCCACGTGATTTGAATCTCCTTTTCAGGGGATTCCTGTAAATGAACCCACACTTATTATTTTTAATACTGATTTTTTCCATCGCAACTGGAATGTAGAAATTCCCTAAACAAATGGTTGTAAGTTGAAGACTACTTGTACCTCTTGACCACAGGTAGTCCTCAACTTGCAACAGTTCCTTTACTGACCGTTCAAAGCTACAACACCACCGGAAAAAGTGACTTGTGACCAGGGATAGGATTCTACCAGTTCACACGAGTTCCATAGAACTGTGACTGCATTTTTGTGTTCCTCCAGGCGGGTACTAATTCTTCTATTGGTCTGTCCAATGTATGTGGCAGGACATGATGCACAGGGGACTTCGTATATGCCTTGGTTTTCCAGGTCAATTTTATCTTTGGGGTTTCTAAGGATGGCTGCTATTTTTCTGTCTGTTTTGAAGGCAGTCTTGATGCGATGCCTGTGTAGTATCTTGCTGATTTTGTCTGTAGTACCTCTTATGTAGGGCAGGACAGCTGTTCCATAGGTCTGTTCATCTTCTGGGTCTCTATTATGTCTCAGTGTGTTTTTGTGGATCAAGCCGGTGATTTTGCTTTTGTGGAAGCCGTTGGCTGTCAGTACTTTAGTCAGGGTGCATAGTTCAGTCTTTATGTGTGTCTTGTCAGGAACACAAAAGTGCAGTCAAAAAGCAGGAACACACTTCCTCACTAGTCCAACACATGGAAGCCACAGGTCATAGCATCAACTTCAATGGCACCAAAACCCTAGCCACTATCGAAAACCCCAGCCACAGAATCATCAGAGAAGCAATAAAGATTGAAAAAAGACTAGAAAGCATGAATAGAAGAGATGATTCCACCAGACTGTCAATCATTTGGAAGCCTGCACTCACAAACAAAAAAATCTCCACACCACAAGCCAGGCAAACACCTGGGCACAAACAGGGCAAAATCCTACTTGACAACAGAAATTTTGGGCTCAATTGTGGCTGTAAGTCTAGGACCATCTCTTACTGGTCCTCTTAGGTGTTTACTCTGTTCTTTACTCTCTTAGTGGTTTACTCTGAAAGAAAGCAATGAGCCCCATCATCCTAGTCCACATGGGTTCGGAGTGATGGACATTGTTGCCAGTGGTGGGATTCAAAAGGTTTTACTACCAGTTTCATGGGCGTGGCTTGGTGGGCATGGTGTGGCTTAGTGGGCGTGGCAGGGGAAGGATACTGCAAAATCTCCATTCCTTCCTCACCACACTAACCTGCTTTCCAGCTCCGTTCTCTTGTGCAGGGCAACAAAAGAAGACTCAGCCGATCAACTGGGACTCGAGAGGCAGAGAATAGATGGGGGCAGGGCCAGTCAGAGGTGGGATTTCCTGGTTCTCCAAACTACTCAAAATTTCTACTACTGATTTTCCAGAACTGGTCAGAACCTGCTGAATAACACCTCTGATCCTAGTCCACATGGACTCGGAGTGACGGACATTTTCCCACAAGATATTTTGATGACTTTTGGGGGAATCTCTACACTCCAGAGCACAATTGCCAATCTTGGCGACTTTCAGATGTGTGGTTTTCAGTTCCCAGAATCCCCCAGCTAGCAATAGCTTGAAAACTGCCAAAAAGCAGCGAAAGCAGGAATGGTTAAATTGATTATTTTATTCAAAGAGGAAAATA
The DNA here is from genome assembly GCA_004319985.1 of Emydocephalus ijimae. Classification (NCBI taxonomy): domain Eukaryota; kingdom Metazoa; phylum Chordata; class Lepidosauria; order Squamata; family Elapidae; genus Emydocephalus; species Emydocephalus ijimae. Next base: position 7,698 of record BHEV01035752.1, read on the forward strand.
TATTTTCCTGTGGATATCACTTCTGGATTTTGTGCTTGCGATGGGAAAAAAAGTAACTTTGACTTTGGCTTTGTTGTTATAGAAATAGCTAGTTATATATTAATGTGTTAAAGCAAAAAGTTGAGGATGGACAGCCTTTATCTTGTGCTGTGCTAAAAAGAGTTGGAAGACAATGCCTCCTTTTCTTTCTTTCTTTCTTTCTTTCTTTCTTTCTTTCTTTCTTTCTTTCTTTCTTTCTTTCTTTCCTCCCCTTGTATCTCACACCCCCTTTCCCCTGCTCCTTTTCCCTCCCTTAATTTCCCATTTTATTTCTGGTCTTTGTATTTTATATAATAAAAGAAATAAAAATTTGAACAATTAAAAAGAAGAAGAAAATTGCCAAGGTTGAAAAATAACTGCTCAAAAATCCAGAAATGGAAGCCTTTGAAGACACAGCACAGCTGAACTTCCAAATGGTTGTTCTTCAGAAGGTTATGTAGGCAAGATGAAACTTGTTCTCTACTATGCCTTCTCCGTTCTCAGCCTCCGAGGTCTATGCCTACATTGCTTTAATCCTCTATAATTACTTTCCCAGGACAGTACCCTGGAAGTGACCGAATTATCTCCTAGGCTTCAGGGTATGAGTTTGTAGCCATTGTATACATCAGCCTCACTTCCACGGCACTTGGCCTTATTTGCACATTTCTGAGTGCACAGCCAAGACAAAAGAATGCCACCAAATAACCCCGCCAAACCAAAGCTCTGGGATGCATGAGTAAGCACTCCAGACTGACGTTCTGAATTACCTGTCAGAGATGTCTATCTACTACAAGGCCGAAAACTTGAATGGCACTGATAGGATTGGAGAAATGTGTCACAGGATGCTTCCTGTGTAGACCCTGGCGAGGACAAAAAAAAATAAAATCCCTCCATTGCTCAATAGCTGGGAAGAGATAGGGAAGCAGGAGACGGACCTCACTACTCACAGTCTGATAAACAGAATTAGGGGGGATGGGAGAATCCACAGGTTTAAAACAAACCCTTGGAACCAAGTGGATGACTTCAAGGACTCCAAGGGCACGTCCATTCCTAGCAACATGAGCAGAGTGCTTGGGAATATTTGAGCTCGTCTACAGCAGGAAGTCCTTGACTTATGACCACAAAGGAGACCAAGATTGCGGTGGCCGAGTGAGACAGTGAAGCGGGTTTCTTTTGCCCCATTTTATGACCTTTCTTGCCACAGTTGTTAAGTGAATCGCTGCAGTTGGTAAACCCGGTTGTTAAGCGAATCTGGCTTCCCCGTTGGCTTTGCTTGTTAGAAGGTCGCAAAAGGCAGTCACATGATGCTGTGATTGTCGTAAATCTGAACCAGTTGCCAAGCATCCGAATTTCGATCACACGACTATGGGGATGGCACAACAGTTATAAGTGTGAAAAATGGGAATCTTATAGTGTCTTTGTAATTTTGAGTGGTGACTAACCACTGGTTGTAAGTTGAGGACTACCTATAATCTACAACCCTGGAATGTATGGATGGCCAAACCCTGCTTAGTCCGAGATTAATCTAGAGTACAATCTGCCTCCTTAGATCTTAGATCTGTAATATGGAACAAACTTTCCCTAACCCTTTGAAACCCTGTGAAAATCTAAACATGATTTTGGATAACCCTGCTTGAGACTATTCCCGTTCCATTCAAAATGGGAGTGTTTCTATAGCAAAACAACATAATAATAATAATTTATTAAATGTATAAAATAGAATGGAATGGAATGGAATAGAATGGACTTGACTAGACTAGACTAGACTAGACTAGACTAGACTAGACTAGACTAGACTAGAATAGAATAGAATAGAATAGAATAGAATAGAATAGAATAGAATAGAATAGAATAGAATAGAATTCTTCATTGGCCAAGTGTGATTGGACACAGAAGGAATTTGTCTTGGTGCAAATGCTCTCAGTGTACATAAAAGAAAAGATACATTCGTCAAGAATCATCAGGTCCAAACACTTACCCTTCATAGGGTACAATCAGCAATCAAATCATACTAGGAAACAGTCAGTATAAATCGTAAGGATATAAGCAACAATGGATTGTCAGTCATACAGTCACAAGTGGGAGGGGATGAGCGATAAGGAGTGATGAGAAGATAAATAATAATAGTAGTGCAGACTTTGTAAATAGTTGGACAGTGTTGAGGGAATTATTTGTTTAGCAGAGTGATGGCATTCGGGGAAAAACTGTCCTTGTGTCTAGTTGTTCTGGTATGCAGCGCTCTATAGAGTCGTTTTGAGGGTAGGAGTTGAAACAGTTTATGTCCGGGATGTGAGGGGTCTATAAATATTTTCACAGCCCTCTTTTTGACTCGTGCAGGATACGGGTCCTCGATGGGAGGCAGGTTAGTAGTCATTGCTTTTTCTGCAGTCCTAAATGCCATTTGACTCCAAATAACTCCAGACACGGAGAACTCTTGAAATATCAAAATGAGAGCCACCGAAACCTTACTCTCTTTTTGTGTGCAGTGCAGTGCACATAAAATGGGCAGTTTTCACACCAACGTTGTGCCATCATTTGGTCTTTCACATCCCTGCCTTCCCACCTCAAGGACAGTTCAAAATTTGAGAGGCCAAATGGACCGAGGCTTGGTTTAAAGTAATCCATTAAAATAGAATCTGAAAGAGTCATTTTATTAGAGTTTATTACTCTTTATTAGCATTTCTCCCAAGCAACCTATTCATCGGGCCATTGATTTCCAAAAGGCCAAAAATGCAAGAGAGAGAAAAACAGGAATCTTGTCACTGCAAGAAGAAAACTGTGTGGAGGCAGATTGCAAACGAAGTTCTTCTTTGTGTGTTGAATGAGTCATGACAAATTTTATTTATTTATTTATTATTTATTTACTTTTCACATTTCTGTATTGCCTATCTCCCTCAGAGAAGGAGCCAAATATTTGCTAGTTCCTGTACGCACACACAGAAAGAGAGAAGATTCTTTCCAAACTCATCCTTTAGGTCTGAGCATCTCTACCAGAGCTCCTTTTGAGTTTCTTCATTTCAGAGCCAACTTTCCTGCTCTCAGAACTTCACCCATTACTCTTGCTAAATCTGGAAGAAGAGCCAGGAAAGGCCGTGATTACATTATTTGTTTGCTTCTTTGTTTATTCCCTGCCTTTATTATTTTTTTATAAATAACTCAAGGCATTGAATATAACTAATATTCCTTCCACCTATTTTCCCTAATAATAACCCTGTGAGATGGGTTCGGCTGAGAGAGAGTCACTGGCCCAAAGTCATCAAGGTGGCTTTCATGCCTAAAGCAAGACTAGAACTCACCGTCTCCTGGTGATTGACCCAAACTTATCCAGTCAGCTTTCCTGCCCAAGGCAGGACCAGAACTCAGAGTTACCTGGTAACTACCTCAAAGTCACCTAGCTTTCATGCTTAAGGCAGGACTAGAACTTAAAGTTATCTGGTGACTAGTTCAACTCATCTGGCTTTCATGCCCAAGGTGAAACTAGAACTCACCATCTCCTGGCAATTGGCCCAAACTTATCCAGCCAGCTTTCATGCCTAAAGTGGGACTAGAACTCACCGTCTACTGGTGATTGACTCAAACATACCCAGTCAGCTTTCCCGCCCAAGGCAGGACCAGAACTCAGAGTTACCTGGTGACTACCTCAAAATCATCTAGCTTTCATGCTTAAGGCGGGACTAGAATTCATGGTCTCTTGTTACTGTAACCACTAGACTAAACTGTCTCCCTGTTTGGAAACTCAAGAAAGCCAGCAGATGGCAAAACAAAAGCAGTTGCTTCCTTTGAGCATCTGATCCAAGGCTAAGCATTCCCCACAACACATTTGTTCCTCTTTTGTTTGAATAAACCAAAGACATTCTACAAAGGAGCCGTAAGGAAACTGAAACCTTCAGCAGCTTCCTCGAACATGTCATTCTTTGGAATGCACAGATGGGTTTTTATTCTGTCTTTTATTTTTCCAGAGCTATTTAAATCAGGGGTCTCCAACCTCGACAACTTTAAGACTTGTAGACTTCAACTCCCAGGGTTGCCAAGGTTGGAAACCCTTGATTTAAACAGTCTCGGTGGATATTCCAGGTGCCATTTATAATAAGAGGATCCCATTCTGGTGGTTTGGAAGATGGGGAATAAAGACAGTAGCTTATTATTTTCAATATTGGTTCAGCCATTCCTATATTTTATGTCCGGGATATTTCTTTAATCCATGTTTTGTTTAACTGTCATTTGTTGCAAAAGGCATAATTGGCTCGGTTTACACTCCTTGACTTATGACCACAATTGGAAATAGCATTTTTATGGCTGAGTGATCTGGTTGTTAAGTGAGTCATGCCCAATTTCATGACTTTTTGCCATGGTTAAACAAATCTCCGCAGTTGTTAAGTGAATCATGTGGTCATTAAGCATGTCTGGCTTCTCCCTGTCTAGAAGCCTGCCGGGAGGATCACAGAGGGCAGTCACAAGATGTATAATAATCAATTACAGGTAGTCTTTGACTATAATTGAGAGCGGAACCTCTGTGGCTGAGTTATGTGGTTGAGCAAGTTGCGCCCAATGATCTTGCCACGGCTGTTAAGTGAATCACGCAGTCATTCAGGGGTGGGATTCTATCTGGTCAAACCGGCTCTTTAGAACTGGTTGTTATGATTCTGCGCAGTTTGGAGAAGCAGCAAATTGTTCCACTGGCTGGCGCCGCCCCGCTCCACCCAGTCACTTCTTACCTGGCATGTGCGCCATCCAACTTGCCTGCCTTGTGCCTTTACCTAATTTTTGGTAAGTTTTTATTTTTTCTTTTTTAACTCCAACCATCAGCTATTCCGACTATCAGCTGTGCCGGGAGATTCAGATCAGCTGGAAAGCAGAAAATCGTTTGATTTTTTTGCTTTCTAGCTAATCTAAAAGCAGAGCTGAACCATCTTTAGGACTGAGGCTTCTATTTTTCAGGGCAGACTCAGGTAGCAGATTGCAGAAAGGTAGATCTCTGAGTGAATCTGTGATTCTGTGAGCAACTCAATCCACCTGCTTGCTTTGTCTGATTTTGGGTAAAAGTTGCTCTTTTTTAAAAATTTAAAATTAAATGTTTACATAAATATTTACAATATTTACATACAAGCCATGCCCAGCCAGTCACATGACCACCAAGCCACACCCACAATTAGGCCACACCCACAGAAGCAGTTGTTAAGAAATTTGAATCCCACTCCTGCAGTCATTAAACTAATGACTCCTGCAGTCATTAAACTAATAAACAGCTTCCCTATTGGCTTTTGTCTGTGGGGAGCCAGCAAGAAAGGTCACAAATGGCCAATATGTGACCCAGGATACTGCAACTGTTGTAGATGAATGAATTCAACTCAATTCAATTCAAACTTCATTTAATTTATTCATTGGATTCATTCAATGAGCCAAAAGTGTGTGGCGGCAGCTGAAAAAGCCAATGCAATTCTAAATCGCATTAACGGGATAAGACTAATACCACTCTATAAAGCCTTAGTAAGACCACACCTAGAGTACTGCATCCACTTTTGGTCACCACACTATAAAAAATATGTAGAGACTCTAGAAAGAGTGCAAAGAAGAGCAACCAGGATGATTAGAGGATTGGAGGCTAAAACATATGAAGAACGGTTGCAGGAACTGGGCCTGGCTAGTCTAGTGAAGAGAAGAACCAGGGGAGACAGGATAGCAGTCTTCCAGTATTTGAGGGGCTGCCACAGAGAGGAAGGGGTCAAGCTATTTTCCAAAACACATGAAGGCCAGACAAGGAATAATGGATGGAAACTGAACAAGGGCAGATTCAACCTAGAAATAAGGAGGAATTTCCTGACAGGAAGAATAATCAACCAATGGAACAGCTTGCCTCCAGAAGTTGTAAGAGTTTCATCACTAGAGGCTTTCAAGAGAGACTGGACTGCCATTTGTCAGAAATGGTGTAGGGTCTCCTGCTTGGGCAGGGGGTTGGACTAGATGACCCTACAAGATCCCTTCCAACTCTGTTTATCTATTAATCTTTACATGAATAGTCATAAGTGGAGGGCCTCTTGCATGTATTAATTATGGGTTAGCAAGTATTGCAAATAGAGTGTTAAACCAGAAACTGAACAAACTTTAAATGTTAAGATTTAAAGCAATGTGGAAACATAGCATTTTCAACAGAGAATGCCCATAAAATATGACGTCTGTATTCTCCCAACACACTAAATCTTGTTTTTTAACCAATTTACCAAATAAACTATCATTGTCTGGCTTCATAAGAAGTATAAGCGATGCTTCCCATATTATAATAGCTAAATTAGGACAGCATGTTCATCGAATGGCCCAATTGTCTGTGGTTCATTGAATGAATCCAATTTAGTCAATCCTATTTTGACTGGAAATTGTTGTGATGTAATCACAACCTGCAGTACAGTTCCCTCGAACAAGTGTAACACTCGGAAGCCATTATGGGTTATTGTTTCAGCTGGTGATGCAACCATAACTAACAATCTATTTATGCATCAATCACCTACTATATGATTCAGCACCAACAGTCCCACTGAGAATATAATTTTTCTCTCCTCCCCAGTTGCAATTCTTAAGAAAGTTTTCTCTCTCTTAGCCTGTTGACAGTTCTGAGTAAATCCACATCATAGGAGCTACATCATGCCAGAGCTGTAGGCATTTCCCACCAGAAGGAATGATTCAATGACCTTTTTGCTTCAATAGCTGATAATGAATTCCCACTCAAAACAGAATTACTTAACTTCTGGGCACAACCGTCAGGCTGATCAACACACAGAAGAGGTTTCAAGTACCAGCATATTTCTTGGTTTTATAACGAGGCATCTTGCCCACATGGTATCAACACGTTGACTCAAGAAGGAACACAGGAGGGCAACCCAACGTCACACGAAGTAACGCCTTGGTTAAGACCTCACTTGGAATACGGCATACGGTTTTGGTCTCCGTGATGTAAAAAAAATGTCAGGACTATAAGAAAGAGTGCAGAGAAGATCAGCAGTGAAAATTGGGGGACTGGAGGCTACAACATAAGAAGAATGGGACATGTCAAGTTCAATGAAACGAAGGACATTATAACTGTTCCAATATTTGAGGGGCTGCCCCAAAGAAGAGGGAGTCAAGCCATTCTCCAAAGCACCTGAAGGCAGAACAAAGAAGCAATGGGTGGAAACTATCCAAGGAGAGAAGCAACATTGTCAGAAGAAACTTCCTGACAGTGAGAACAATTAGCCAGTGGAACAACTTTATGCAGGGAAGTTTGGTCAACCAAGTCAAGATGGCAGCCATAAGCATGTGATTGAAGCTCTGCCCCTTTTCATTGGCATGACAATGCTCATTAAACAGGTGTGGGGCTTTGATGAACTTTACACCACACGTGGTCACATGATCAATCTACCTACACCAAGACCCCTGGATTAGGCTGAGAAGACCATACAACTTCTCCCCTGAAGCAATGGGAAGCTACTTCTCTGTGGCTAACATGAAGGAGTGAAATTTGAATTGATGGAAATATTGTCCTATTAGCTTAGGATTGTCCAACTCATGTTATCATGGCAGCATCACATGACATATCAGGATGTTTCCCTCCTTTGGTAAACCAGAATTGGGTATGCCTAGTTTAATGAAAAGAAGGACTAGGGGTGACATGATAGCAGTGTTCCAATATCTCAGGGGCTGCCACAAAGAAGAAGGAGTCAAGCTGTTCTCCAAAGCACCTGAGGGCAGGACAAGAAGCAATGGGTGGAAACTCATGGAGGAGAGAAACAACATAGAACTATGGAGAAACTTCTGGACAGTGAGAACAATTGAACAAGTATTTATTTATTTATTTATTTATTTATTTATTTATTTATTTATTTATTTATTTATTTATTCATTCATTCATTCATTCATTCATTCATTCATTCATTCATTCATTCATTTGGTTTTGTCAATTGCTTACAAAACAATAGGTATAAGTAAAAAAGGTGGGAGCCAGGAATAACATCTTGAGAAAGCTGGCAAACTCCAAGTGGGGAACAGACCCAGGAACCATCCGCAGCA
>BHEV01035754.1:0-20841 GCA_004319985.1 Emydocephalus ijimae
TGTGCAAGAACATGCATTCTATTGGCTGTTGTAGGGGTCATAGCTGGCTCTGTAGGTTGTCTGAGCTAAGTTTGGTTGAAGCTGGGAGGGTAATGCAATGTCCCCAGGAGATTGTGCAATGTGGCAAGCTCTGCTGCAAGATCAGGGGTTGCCAATCTTTTGGACCTCAGGGACCATCAAATTTTAAAATTTCCTAATTTTAAATCCCAGGAAGCACTAATATGAATTTTGACTGACAGTGGCTTGCTGACGTTGGTCAGAGAGAGAGAGAGAGAGACCTGATCTAACCTCTCTCCCTCTCTCCCCCTCTCTCTCTCACACACAAATGCACAGAGGCAGGGGTGCGATTCAAATTTCTTAACAACCAGTTCGGTGGATGTGGCCTAATATGTGGGTATGGCTTGGTGGTCATGTGACTGGCTGCGCATGGCTTTTATGTAAATATTATGAATATTTATGTAAATATTGAGGTTTTTATTAAAAAAATAGCAACTTTTGCCCAAAATCAGGCAAAGCAGGCAAGCAGACTGAGTTGCTCACAGAATCACAGATTCATTCAGAGATCTATCTGTTCTGTCTCACTTTTCTTCTTTCCCAAAAGATGAAAGAATACAAACTCACACAAACACAGGCAGGCAAGCTGGCTCGGACTTCACAGAGTTAATTCTTTGGAACTGATAATATCCTTGGCATTCCAACACCCTCTGCTTGCCAAGTCTAAACTGATAACAAATAAAAATCTACTCACAGACAATTACAAGGCAGTCCACAAAAATCATTCACAAAGAAAATCTGAAGTAAGATTAAACTTTGTCCCGTACAAAGTTCCAGCCGAAAACACACCCACTTTTATCCCCTGTGGGGTGTGGTTCAATGACTCAGCTCACTCTCTGACCCTCCCACGCCTCCTATGTTGTTGCTCACGTTTCTCCCTACAACGCTGCTTAGGATCAAGCCAAAACTCTTCCTCTTTGCTCCCTGTCAGGGGCTGCTCCGATATGCCTTCCTCCTGATTAATCTCAGGTGGTTCCTCTCGGTTGTCTGATGAAACCTGAGGCATTATCAGGGAGGAAGGCATTGCCAGAGAGGAAAGTCCTGGGGAGGAAGGCATTCCCAGTTCCTCCTCCTCATCTTCCAGGTCTTCTTCCTCTGACAGCATAGGCTCGGGAATCGGGGCCACAACATCTATCTATCTGCCATCGGCTACCTGAGTCTGTCACATAAAATTTGCTTGCAAGCAAACTCACAAAATTAACTCACAACACACCATGTATGTATATATTGATTTTTTTATATAAAAAAGAGCAACTTTTACCCAAAATCAGGCAAAGCAGGCAGGCAGATTGAGTTGCTCACAGAATCATTCAGAGATCTATCTATCTGCCATTGACTACCTGAGTCTTTCACATAAAATTTGCTTGCAGGGAGTCTGCACTGAATAATAGAAGCTTCAGTCCTAAGGAAGGTTCAGCTCTGCTTAAAAGCAGAGCCGAAGATCTAAAGACTAGCCAGAAAGCAAGAAATACAACCATTTCCTGCTTCCTAACTAATCTAAATCTCCCAGCACAGCAGAACAGCTGATGGTCGGGGGAAAAAAAGGAAAAATAGCAACTTAGAGGCAACTTTGATACCAGGTAAGGAGGGAGTGGCGGGGTGGGTTCCCATGGACCATGTAGGGGGTGCAGCCTTTGTGTTCCTGCACAGCCTGGATTAATCGTTCTGGGTGTGACATTTCTCTGCGAACCACCAACATTTGGCGACCATTGTGCTAGATGGTAGAGGGTTAATCCTATTATGTCTTGAGGGGTTATGTCTTAATCCCATCATCCTGGAGCTGGAGGTCTTTTGTTTTGTAGATAAGCTGGCCCAATCTTTCTCAATGGTCACAAAATATCTGCTGGGGGCTATTAATAAAGGTTTGGGGGCTGCTTTCTGTCTCCAAGAGCATGTTTCTCTATTTCTCTTTTAGGGAAATATAATATTCTGCCTTTTTAATACTTCCTAAAATATTTCATTCTTCTGGGAGGGGGTGGCTTCCCCCACCTTTTATTTAGAGGCATTGAGATTTCTTCTTCTGCCCTAAAGAGAACTCAGTTGATTGAGAGAATCACCTTCTGATTAGAGTGACATCATCTGAGACATCATCCCAGACTAGAGTTCAGGAGACTGATGTTCTCTCTTTTAGTACAAATCATAACAAATCATCCAAAAAGGATGTGGCGAGTTTTGAAATATCTGTGCAAATGGCTCCTGCATTTTGTTCAGCCCTGTTATTAAAAGTGGTTGCCAAAAAAGCCTAGGGATGCCTATGGTACAATAGGGCTGCTAAATGTGGGTGTTACTATACTCCGCCCAGGAAATCCAAGTCGGGACTTGTCTTCTGTTTATATTTCAGAATTTGGATTCTCAGCTCGGCTGGTGGGGTTAGAGGAGGCTGCTTTCAGTGAGTCGCGTGAGAGGCTGCGCTTGGCATTATAAAATCCAACCTGTAACATCTCGTCCTGTGATTTTCAAAAGATGAAATTGGTCAAGCTTGGCAGCTCATAATTGAGTTCCTCATGAGCATGCTGCCATGGAAAAAGCAGTAAACCTGTTGACCTGCTTTTTATATGGTTTATGGGAAACAATAGGAATGATTACTAAGTTGAAATGAGCTACTTCAAAAATTAAACATTGTGATCTCCTTCCTATCTATCTAACTGTATAATTTTGTAGGCATAACCTAGATCAGACCCAAGGCAAGGCATTTGAATATTTACATGAAACTCATGTATATGGATCTGTTTTAATGGTTTATCATAACGCATAGGACGATTAAGCTGGCTAGAATTACAGTTGCACCTGTAGAAAAAGCTGCTTTTACTTGACTATATGGAAAATCCTCTTTTCTTAATTCTGCCATTAATGGTAAGGACCTTAGTATATGAAGTAGAATTGCGCCACCAGGAGGTGGCATCTCTGTAGGTTCTAAATAATTTATGATTTCAAGAGTGCATCAAGAAAATGAATCTGAGAACCAGGTGCTCTTGAAAGCCCAAGAAATGGACCAAAAAAATGGAAGAAGCAGAGATCTTTAGAATCCAGGCAAAAGAATCTAATTGATCAACCGCAGAACGGAGTGCTCTTTACTAAATATTAAGATCCATGAATATTTTATGCCACATAATATCTAAGGATAGGTAAATAATTCTTCACATTTACAAATGTGAAATGTAAAAGTGTTCATTCTGTTTGGCATTAATCTGCACATTTGCTTTACTTTTTATTTTTAAAAAATCAACTAAAAATATATTTGCAAGATGTGTGGGTTTTTCTGTGTATGGGTGTGTGCATGTATGGGTGTGTTTTGCCGGGTGTTTCAAATGTGCAAGACAAAATAAAAATAAAGATGTGGTTCACTGATTTTTTACATTAGTCTAAATGCTGTGATTTGGGATAGTTCATATCAAATTATTACATTTTAGAGATATGCCTTGTTGTAACATCCCAGGTGAGTCTATTGAAGAAAAAATAATATCACCTATAAAACAGTAATAATCTTATCTCTTCCTCAGTCTGCTATTATATACAGTCCTCTAGTCATTTATTTCACTCTGTAGCAATACAAGGAAAAATTGAAATACACCTAAATATGAACAGTGAGAGGGCAAGATATGGCCCTAAAATTGCCATTCGAATTGAGCAGGATTCTTTCCCCTGTATTAGTAAAGTGCATAATTTCAGCAAACTAAATTTAATGTGGTGGCATGGAGGAAGCAGTTGTCCTAGTTGGCGGAGGGGGGGATAAATTAATGGAAGAACACTGAAAAACTACTTCATTCCAGGCATACCTCAATAATTGCGTGGAATTGCATTCTGTTAAAGATAACTTATTTAGAAACCAAAGGCAATTGGCCAATGCTTGACAGAGGACATCATTTTGGAGGCTCCTTCTGCAAATATTAGTTCACTGGTTTAAGACTGGTGCTATGCATTTCTGTTCCTACAGAACTGCTCATCTTGGGGAGGACTTTAGCTTAGCTGATGAAGTTTTGGCTCAGCTTCTGCTTCAGAAGAAATGCTGCCCAATTAATTTTGCTGTGTGCCCTTTGGAGTGGCAGGAACTCTGACAGGCAGGAAGCTCCATCTAGTCCTGGCTCCTGGATTTCCCCTTCTCTCCTGAAGACCAGTTATCCTTGTGCTTTGCTACCCTCCTACCCAGCATTGCAAAGCAGGGCAAGTACAGTGCTGAGGGTCTGGGAGCAAATGAAGTATGTAGCTATATGGAAGAACTTCAAATTGATCACTGAAGTGGGCAGTGGATCATTCCCAGGAGAGAGACATTCCGGTTAAATGACTGAGAGGGAGAGGGAATAAAATGAGCTGAGGAATAGCCCCACATATAGTTCCCCTGCTTTATTTCTGGCCTTTTTATCACAGTTTTGCTAGGAGAAACTATTCTATGTAAAATGCTTAGAGACCCAGGGAAAAATAGCAAAAAACAAAATCCTGAAAAAGCATAAGTGTTATGGATTCTCTGAAGAGAAGATAATTTTGGGGTGTTTATTTCACATCCATAATCCACATATGAGAATAAGAAAGAGTATTTTAGGTGTTGGGTGCTGTTGCAAGATCAAGTAATATTACATTTAATAATAGCTAGCAGTTTATATAACAAGTAAACACTGAGGGTGAACAATACTGTAATAGTAATAGTAGTTGTGATGATGATGATTTTTTAAAATGTACATTAGTTCTCAATTTAAATCCAAAGACAAATCATGATTAGGAATAATAAAAAGGAATATAAAGAATATGTTAATAAAAACCCAATGAAAACAAAATTGATTTAATAATGCTAGCCTAACATTTAAACAACAACAACAAAATGCAAGCACTAGAATGAGCCATATGCCTTGAAGCCCTTTTTTTGCAACAGAGTGGAAACCATTCAAAATCCCAGGGAGTGTTTTTCTACAGTTTGGAAGTGACTTAACACGGGATGTTCCCACTGGCCTGAGAAGAATGAAATATATAGATATCATTCTTAATATCTACTAATCTTGCTGGTTTCATTCTAATTTTGTGTAATATGTGCTGCTGAAGCAAGTAGGAGGCCCCTAATATCTGAGAAGGCTTCTATTAAGGTTTTCCTCAAGTATTTACCAATCCTGAGCTGTTTGGGACTTGACATTTAAAAGCCAACTGCTTAAGCAAAGCCCACAAGATAATTGGCAACTAGAATAGATCTTGCAGCAGAGATATAATCTTACTCTTAATCCTCTAATGTCAACATATTAGCCATTTGTTCAGCCTTCCTAGAGCAGAAAAGGCTTTAGGATACTGCTCCTATGATCCATATTCCACAGATAGAGGCCAAGGACAAGGCATTAATTTAGCCCCTAATGGGGCAATCTTGTATTTGCTAATGGAATGGGAATAGGAAAAGTTTACACCTATTGTTTCTTTACTCTGAGTTTACCTTCTACCAGCACCTGTACTTATCCCTTACAATCCCTGCCATTCTTTAATGTTTGGCATGATGGATAAAATTGAAATATTTGACAAAATATTTTTAAAAAATATATATACATGTATTTACATGCACATACATATCAACTATTCTCTTTCAGGGTAAGCAATGATATGCAAAGTGTGGAAAATGAGTAAAAGACAGTAAGACAAAGGCATTAAAGTGTGTGATAAGGGGATAAAATGAAGAATTATAGCCAATTCTGGTAAACCATTTACTGTCTATTCTTGCAAACCATCAATAGAATCTCAACCTAAGTGTGGTATAACCCAATTTAAAACATAAATGGAACTTAGTGCTATTATTTTATCTTAAAAGCAAATGGACAGCTTTCTTATGCAATGATAAAATATATTTTCAATGTAAAGAACAGTTTAGGAGGGAAAGGAGGGTGGTAATCTTTGCTAAGCCTCAATCCGAAAAATGCTTAAACAATGAACTTATGGAGAGTTATTGTTGATTGCTATATTGAAAATCAGTGTTAGGGTTTGGATGTAAATTAACCTCCTGCATGCCAATGCCTTCTGGATGTCCTTGACTTATAATTTTCATAATTCCCTGGCAATGTATCTAATGGCACCAATTTGGAAAAGGTTGAGCTAAGTAATGCCATCTTATATCTTGCCTGGAACATCTACTGAGCCTCTAGCTGATCACTTATCTCCCACAATAGTTGAGTAAGTTCTGAAATGAATATGCATGAAATGTACCGATCAAATAACATAGGTAATCACTTTCCATCTCATGAAGAAATACCATTTGCGTAATAATTAGCATTCCTGACTGCTGAGAGTTCTGGGTAAATAAAATTTTATTGAGAATTGTTCTGAGACTTTTTTTTTTCTGTATGGGAACTCAGTATGCAAACATTTTAGACAAGCAGATAAAACAAGCCCAGTCTAATGCAGCTTTACATTGAAGAAGTTTCTACTTGGTCCATATAACTGAACAGACCAGATTCCCAAGTCCAAGACATGCCACTTACAAAATGTGACTGGTCTGGGTGATAGAATCCTAGATGTGGGACAGAATCCTAGATGTGGGACAGTGAAGGTGCTCTGGTTTAATCCCCTTCTTAATGCAGGCTTTACCATTCAGGAAGTTCAACTACATTCCCCTGGAACTGTCTGGACTTGGTTCTGTTTACCTGCTATAGGTAGAGTCAGTCCATCACTTTCCAAAGCAGTCTGTTTTGTTGCCAAACAACATTACCTATCAAGACATTTGGCCTTTTGGTGACCTTGTGTGTGTAATGGTTTGAATTGTTGTTTTAAATGTTGTACACTGCCGAAAAGTCACTGTGGAGTTGGGCTGCCATTACAATTGTATGTATGCATGTAAGTATGACTAAGTGAAGTTAGCTTAGTTAGGTAGGTCAATTCTTTTGGAAATATAAATTCTGCATAGGAAATCTCCTTTTGTTCTCTCTGTAGTCTTTGAAATTCCATTTCCAGTGTGCTCATAGGAAATTTGTTCTTTTGATCGTATTGTGAAAATGTAAAGTTTTGATTAATTGTGGTTTCCATTTCCTAACTGTCCTTAAAATGGCCTTGTATGGGATATAGACATCCTTCTTGATAGCCACTGAACAAATTGTGAAAAGAAATGTACATGTGTACATTACATACTCGTGCATTTATATATTACTAAAACTCTTATGGTTCTAACTTTTAACTTGGAGAAATAGTACATCGTAAGGCAAAGGATCCAGGATCACAGGATCACAGCTACCAGCTCAAATCCCCTGGCAACTAAGACTAACCTGAACACAACCAAGCCCCCACTTGAACAGAACACCCCCCCAGCTGATCAGAACACAGCCAAACTCCCAAGCAATGAGAACACATTTCCGCCCAATCAGAACACAGCCAAGTTCCCACCCAATCAAGTCACACCCCCACTAGCAGTTAAAAGAAAGAAGCAGCTGCAAACTCATATTACTCCAAGAAGCAAAAAGCAAAAAGCTGAAGACACAAGCCTGAAGATGACGAATGAGATTTTGTTGAAACGTTTCAGATTTAAATTTGGGGCAGCCTATTGCTGTGCCAGAATGGTTTTTTCTTCATCCTGATTGGTTGAGAGTCTTGGTCTGTATTTATTGGTCTTGGAGTTTGCTGTGTTCTGCTTCTAATATCTTCTGTCTGTTTTTTTGGCTCTTTTTGTATCTTGATTGGCTGGCAACATTGTGTTACTTAATTGGAGGTCTTTAGTGCAGCTTGGCTTCGGGTAAATGGACGGCTATCATTAGTGAGGAAGCTGGGTTTCATCTGGGTGCCTGGTTGGGGTGTGTTTGAGCTGGAGGTATCAGGGGGGGTCTGTTTGTGCCCAGGTGTTTGCCTGGCTTGTGGTGTGGAGATTTTTTTGTTTGTGAGTGCAGGCTTCCAAATGATTGACAGCCTGGTGGAATCATCTCTTCTGTTCATGCTTTCTGGTCTTTTTTCAATCTCTATGGCTTCTCTGATGATTCTGTGGCTGGGATTTTCTACAGTGTTCAATGGCACCAAAACCCTAGCCACAGCTCAGCTCAATGGCTGCAACACTCCCCTTTATATAGGCAAGCTATTGAGTATTTAACCAATGAAAACCAGGGAGCGCTAGCTCCGTTAACCAATAGGAGAGGCTTGTTAATAGCCAATCAGATTCCCCTGAACGGATCAATCTGATGTCGCTATTAACGGCCAATCAGAAGTGCAAGGCCAGAACCCTGCACTTTACTTCAAGCTCTTAATAACCTTTATTAAGGACATTTATTCATTCACAACACCCCTTCCCCCCGGGTTCCGTTTAAGGGGTGCGGTTACGTAGTCTTTGAGGTAGGCAGGTTGTTTTGTTAGTCTATTTGATTTTCGTTGGACACCCGGTATTTGGCTACAGTCTTGTTGAGGTAGGATGTTATCTGGTGAACAGGGTGCCTCTAGTTCTGTGTTCGAATTTTCGTTGTCGCTAACGTTCTCGGCATCTCCTTGGGGCGAGCACACCCCCATCCCTGATCCTTCTTCACGTGTTGCCACTGCGCGGTCATTACTTTCATTAAAGCTTTCTGCCGTTTCAAGTTTGTCTTCCTCAATGTCTCCTCCCCCCTAAGTTTGGAAATCAGGGAACTCGGAGATCCCTGATGGTCGCCTTGAACGCAGCTGATCAATATGACGCTTCCATATTCTATCATCGCGACATTTCACACGGTACGATCTGGGGCCGGTTACTTGGACCACAGTTGCCTTGACCCACAACGGATCGCCTGAAAAGTTCCAAGCAAAAACCAAGTCGCCTACCTGGAAGTTACGGCATTGCCCGCTGGATCCGTGTGGTTTCTCAGGTTCATACGATGGGTACAGACGGTTGAGGTGGGACCAGAGCTTCCGCCCCATCAACAACTCGGTGGGAGTTTTGTTGGTGACGCTGTGCGGAGTGATATGCTGCAAAAGGAGTATCCGGTTAATCATGTCTTCGATATTGCCATGGTCCATTTTATGCAAGGTTTTCTTGATGAATTGTACCATGCGCTCAGCCCTTCCGTTGGCCGCAGGAGGCACCAGCGAAGTCAGCGCATGGCGAATACTGCGGTCTGCCAGGTACTGTTCAAAGGACAGCGCGGTAAATTGTGGCCTGTTGTCGGATACCAGAACGTCTGGTAATCCGTGTGTTGTAAATAGTCTGTCTAGTTTCTTGATGACCGCTTCGGTTGTTGTATTTCTCATCTCATGGATTTCAAGCCAGTTCGAGTAGGCATCCACTGTTAACAAAAATGTGTGGCCTTTGGTAGGTCCCGCAAAGTCCAGATGAATACAGGACCATGGTCCCCTCGGTGTTTCCCATTCGGTCGAGGTTGCTTTCGGTGGGGCATTGCTTACTTCCTGGCATTTATGACAAGCTTTTACCCATGTCTCGATCTGCTTGTCGATGCCCGGCCACCACGCGTGGCTACGTGCGAGGGCTTTCATGCGCATGATGCCGGGGTGGCCATCGTGCAAGGTTCTTAGTATCGCTCGTCATAGCCGCTCTGGGACAACGACTCTATCACCCCAGATAATGCAGCCCTTCTGGGAAAACAGTTCCGTTTGTCGATTCTTGAATGGGGTGTAGTCGTCAGGTATCTGGTCCAATGGCCATCCGCGCTCGACCCAACTGAGGACTCGTGCTAAGATGGGGTCGCATTTCGTTTCCATCGTGATATCTCGGGCTGTTAGTGGGGGTGTTCGAAGTGTCTCGATCTGCAGTGTTGTAACTGTCGGAGCGGGGTCATCAATGGTCTCCGGAAGTGGTGCACAGCTCAATGCGTGGGCGTGGGGAATGGCCTTCCCCGGGCAGTGTTAACTTATAATTATAGGCAGTCAAGAATTCTGACCAGCGAGTCATTCTGGGGGATAATATATAAGGGGTTGGCCTATCTCCTGCTATTATTCCCAGCAAAGGTTTGTGGTCAGTCACGATAGTAAAGGCTCGGCCATACATATATTCATGAAATCTCTTAACAGCAGACACAATAGCAAGGGCTTCTTTATCAATTTGACTGTAATTGCACTCTGCTTTTGATAGCGTCTTTGAGAAATAGGCAACAGGGGCTTCACTACCGTTTGGCAAAACGTGGCTCAAAATGGCGCCCACTCCAAAAGGCGATGCATCACACGTGATCATTCAAGGCAAAGTCTCATTGTACTGCATCAGCACAGCGTCAGAAGTCAATAATTTTTTTCATTTCGAAACGCCTGCTCCTCTCTGTGTCCCCATACCCAAATTGCTTTTTTGTCCAACAAACGATGTGGGGGTTCGGCTACGGTTGCTTTGTGAGGCAGGAAAACATTATAAAAATTGATAAGGCCTAGAAACACCTGGAGGTCAGTCTTATTTCGGGGTTTTGGGGCATTTTTGATTGCCTTAAGTTTGCTGTCGGTGGGGTGAATGCCATGATTATCAATTAGATATCCTAGAAATTCTACACGATCCGTACATAGTTGACACTTGTTTTTTTTAACTTTAAGGCCTGAGTCTTTAAATCTCTGGAGAACCAACCTCAAGCGATCCCTTAGTATTTTCCGAGTCGGGGCAGCGATTAACACATCATCAAAATATGGGACAACGCCTTTTATCCCTTGCAATAGTCTTTCCATCAAACTTTGAAATATTCCCGGGGCTACGCTCACTCCGAATTGGAGTCAGTTACATTTAAACGCACCTCAGTGCATAACGATCGTTTGGGCCTCTGCCATTTTTTTGTCTACCGGGAGTTGTTGGTATGTCTGGGCTAAGTCTAGTTTAGCGAAGACTTTTCCGCCCCCCAGGGAATGGAGGAGGTGTTGCACCACCGGTACCAGGTAAGCGTTTTGTTGAAGGGCGTGGTTCAGGGTGGCTCGGTAGTCCCCACAAATTCTTATCGATCCTTCCCGCTTGATGGGTGTCACGATTGGGGTTTCCCAGGGAGAGTGATCGGTTGGTTCTAACACACCCTGTGCTATTAATTTATCAAGCTGCTTGTCAATCTTTGGTTTAAGGGCAAATGGAACTCGACAAGGCTTAAGGTGGATGGGAGCTATTTCGGGATCGAGGTTAAAGGATATCAGGGTCCCCTTGTACTTGCCTAGTTTTTCTGCGAAGACGTCCTGGAAATCTTGGACAAGGACCTCTTCCTAGTCGATATTGCATATTCGGTGAATGCCGGCTACTTCAATTCCAAGTGGAGCGAACCATTGGAGGCCTAACAGGCTAGGCCGATCCTTGTCGATTACCGTCAGGGGTAGGAATGCTGTACAGTTCTTAAACGATACCCGGACTCGGCTGGATCCTACGACTGGGATTCAATTTCCTTGATAGTCTTTGAGTATGAGTCTTTGGAATCTGAGGTCTTGCCGCCGGACTGTAGGGATGAGCTGCTTGAGGGTCTTCCAGGAAACCATCAAAAGAGACAATCCTGAGTTGACTTCCATCAGGCAGGGCTGGTTTTCTATGGCCACTTTCACTCGGATCTTCTTGGCATCAAGAGATGAGGCGTGACTGATCATGATAGTTTGGTGAGCCTCTTCTCGCTTCGTTGAGTGGTTTAGGGTTTTGTTTCTGTAGGAGTGGTTGTTCCATTGGTGGTTTACGGGTTCTCGCTTTACAGGATGGCTTCCTGTTGGTTGGCGATAGTTAGCCCCCCTCGAGGGCTGGCTGGGTCCTAGCTTGCTTCTACAGACCCATCCGATATGGCCTCGTTTCCCACACACATGGCAGAGCGCGTCGAGGAATTTGCATTCTGATTGGGGGTGACTTGCCCCACTCAGCATTGGTGCTGAGATCTCTGGCATTGGTCTCGTTCGGACCGAAGTTGGTGGACCTCTTCTTCATCGCTGTCTGACGACGAGTCGAGGTCCTCGTGGTGGGCAGTAACTAGCCGACCTTCTGACTGAGGTGAAATTTCGCGGGTCGGTTGGCGAAGCAGGGTGTGGGTGCGGCGCATTCGGGCAGCTGACTTCCTGGTTGCTTCTGCTGCAGTAGCTTCCATAATGGCATCTGCAAGGCTGATGTCGCCTTTCGCCATCAGCTTGCTTTGGATATGCGGTGCATCTAGTCCCAAAACTATTCTGTCTCTCAGGACTTCTTCGAGGTCAGCAAACCCACATAGGCCTCCCAGATTCCGGAGATCCACTGTGAAATCAGCAACACTTTCGCCCTTCTGCTGATTTCTCTGATAAAATTCATGCCTTCAAACGAGCGTTGGCACAATCGGTGCATAGTGGGCCCTCAGTAGGGGTTCGAGGACGTCCCAGTCCATAGACTTTACTTCTGCCAGTTTCGCTAGTGCCTTGGCCATCTTGAATACGGTCGGCCCGCAATGAGTTAGGAATACCGCCCGTTTCTTCCCGGTAGTGGCATCCTTCAAATTGTTGGTTTCCAGGAACATCTGGAAGCGATCCATATAGGAGTCCCAGTCTTCTTGCGCTGGGTCGAATGGAGCGGGTGGTATGACGCCGTCGGACATGGTTCCGCCGTTGATGCATTTCAGCCACGTGCTCTGTTATCGCTCTTCGTTGTTCAGTCAGCTCTGACATCTCCACATCCCATCCTCGTCACCAGTGTTATGTTCTGAGCATGGGCGCTAAGAATGGAGATGAGCCAGTGAAACGGTGAACTTCAAAACTCTTTATTAACATGGTGTAACAGCTCAGCTCAATGGCTGCAATGGCCCCCTTTATATAGGCAAGCGATTGAGTATTTAACCAATGAAAACCCGGGAGCGCTAGCTCCATTAACCAATAGGAGAGGCTCGTTAATAGCCAATCAGATTCCCCTGAACGGACCAATCTGATGTCGCTATTAACGGCCAATCAGAAGTGCAGGGCCAGAACCCTGCACTTTACTTCAAGCTCTTAATAACCTTTATTAAGCACATTTATTCATTCACAACACTTTCATTCTTGTGTCTTCCAGCCCACCTCTTCTAAGTCAATTCTGAAGCAATGTGTTGTCTTAGCTTTGTTTTTGTTTTTTGTTTTATCCTGGAATTCTTGTGGGTTCCTTGACACAGTCTGTCCATCCCTGTTCAGAATGCATCTGAATGAATAACTGCCCCTTACCACAGTGTTTTCTTCCCCAAATAAGCAGTTCTTCAACGGGCAACCAAAACAATTAAATACGCCAGCTGACAATGGCATGCTGAAAATCAGGATAAATTGGCTAGTAGCAAGAAAAGTGTCAGGCAGGTTCTGTGGTCAGAGATTGAGGCAGGCAAAAGGACTTTGGGGCAGATTTCCTGATCTGTGAGAGGTCTTTGACTAATTTTATAGCATTGGTTTCTACCTCATTTGTTTACAACAAAAACGTGCCCCTCTCATTATTCCTGAGGCAGCTTAGAGAATCCACCTCTGTGTGTGAGAGAGAGAGGGGGGGAGGGAAGGAGGGAGGGAGGGGGGGAGAAGGAGAGATGGACAGATGGACACAGACCAGTGGTGGGATTCAAATTTTTTTACTACTGGTTCTGTGGGCGTGGCTTGGTGGCGAGGCAGGGGAAGGATTCTGTAAAATCTCCAGTCAGAGGTGGTATTTGCCGGTTCTCCGAACTGCTCAAAATTTCTGCTACCGGCTCTCCAGAACTGGTCAGAACCTGCTGAATACCAACTCTGACACAGACAGGCAAGAGATGGGTGGATGTTTTAAAGCTGTTTCTTTCTCTTTTCCGAACTTAATTTTTGCTTTGGATGGTGTTTGGCATCTTTCCATTTGGCTGCTGATGGGATCAGTGGTTGGGATCTGCCAAGCTTTTATAGGCCACAGGAGCTGGTACAGGCAAGCTTCTTCTTCTCTAGTCATAGGGCAGAACCATTGAAGGCCATTTGGCTTGGGATACTGGCATTACATCCATGTAATGCCCAACAGGCATTTTTCGTTGTGCTTGCCAGACTTATACAGACTCTTTATAAACACAGGTTTAGTGATCTTTTCCATTAGAACTATTTTTAAAATCTCTTTCAATTAAGAAAGAGGGATTTGTTCTGCTAGCTGTGCTTTTCTGGTTCTGTCACCGTTAGATATGTTATGATTTTCTCCTATTTGTGCCAACAAGGGACTTCATATGGCTCTATTTTTATAGGTTTTCAATTCATTTACCAATATTAAAATGCTTTAATGTTTACCAATATTAAAATACATGTTGTTCATAATTATATCTTTGCACACATAATTGAAATGAGGTCTACCCTGTTAATGGTTGAAAAATTAGCTGGATATTTTGACAGGCATATAGATAAAGGGTTTCTATTATAACATGGCTGGTTTTAAATGACAGGTATTATTACAGTACAAGTTCACATGCCTCATATACAGGGATGTGATATCAGAAATATAAATATTATGTTGGAAATGTGCTTCATACACCCCCTATGTACTTGTTAGCATCAGATAAATATATCATCGAAAAGAAATCCGGGAGTCACGAGGAAATAATGTTTCCCAGAAATATTTAAAACAACTAGTTAACTCTTAGGAACAACACAGCTCTTTTAAATTCCATAAACAGTTGCCTTACATCTGGAGAAGTATTTCCATCACATGCAGCCAAGGAGCTATAAAGTTTTCTCGTTAATTCTTTTTAACATACAGTGTAAGATTTGAAAGTTGTTTATTATCACTGTTAGAAATGTGATTTCCAGGCCAACTAGTAAACTCAGTAATCATTTTTGTAATCTTTGACCTCTCGCTTGGTCTACCTTTATTCACTTTACTCTCTGTGCCATGTTAAAAAAAAAAAGGAGGTAGGCTATTGCTTGGTCTGAAAAATCCCACAGACCCTCATGGATGCATATCATCATCATCATCATCTAAAAAACCCCAGGCAAATAAATCAATTTGTTTACTCAAAATGTCTTTTTCCAAAATGCCTCCAGATCATTCTTCTCCAAGTAGATGAAAGAGAATGTAAAAATTATGTACTCTGGAGAAAGCTCCCTTTGGCCTGATTGAGTACAAAGGTCTAACTTGAGTTATTCTGCTGGGATGCAAATGCAGCATGAGGAACAACTGAAATAGGCAGATCAGTCTTTGAGGAGAGGTTGATGAGAAAAAAAACCTGAGCAGTATAGAAATATGATTAATAAATGCATGAATAAATAATGATTCATTAGCTTGATGAGCCTCAGAATCCACAAAAGCTGCTCTCATAGAAAAGCCTCTGGCATGAATTTGTATTAAAAAAAAATGGCAACAATTTGGCATTCCAATCATTAAGGTATTAGGATGGCTTCCAGGAATGAGGGTTTGACTCTAGATTCTTTGTCATTCCCTTAATTTATTATGAATCAGCTCCTACCTTTGCCAAAATTAAGTTAATTCAAAAGTGATTTAGTCAGTTTATCTTTTCTATTTACTGGGCTATTCTCTGTTGATGAGATGAACAATAGGTTACTCATATCAAATAGTTACAAAGAAGCTATGTGATCAAACAGTATGGAACTCTTATTTGGACAAGGTAACATCTAACAACCTAACATCTCTTTCAGTTATAGGAACTTATGCTGTTTCTCACATGATTGGAAATAAACTCATGTTTTACAGCAATTATGGTTCTAACAATTTTATCATACAGTATGTAACCAAGTTCAATGAATGATATTCCCCATATTTATTTTGCATTGGCAGTTCCCTGAGCCATCCAATTCCCGAATTTAATTTTAAAATAGATGACTAATTTTTACAGTAGTGAGAATACACAATGTTCAATATATTGTTAGTTCTGCTCCATTAGTTACAGGTGTATTTAAGCATGAGCTCCAGGGGCAGAATTCATTTTGCAAAACTGTGAAGGATGATAGGATTTCTTTAAAGCTGAAAACCTTTCTTAAAACACTGCTCTTAAAATGTATGAGGTGACCTCTAGCTTCAGTGCAAATAAGATCTTGGATGTTGAGTACCAACTATGCACATGTGTGCATACACACAGAGAGATAGTAAACCCAAGTAAATTTCTATTCCACATCAGAAATAACAGATGGGTGGCAACCTGTTATCTCAGTCACTATATGCAGTTCTAAGATGCATAAAGTACAGACTTGAACTATCTTGCTT
This sequence comes from Emydocephalus ijimae, assembly GCA_004319985.1. Classification (NCBI taxonomy): domain Eukaryota; kingdom Metazoa; phylum Chordata; class Lepidosauria; order Squamata; family Elapidae; genus Emydocephalus; species Emydocephalus ijimae. Next base: position 16,046 of record BHEV01035754.1, read on the forward strand.
TGCATGTAATGAGTCTATCTCATACATTAGTTTCACCTTGTAAGTTGCATTACTGAAATAAATGAACTTTTGCACGATATTCTAATTTTTTGAGTTTCATCTGTACAATCTATGTGAAGAAACAACAGCCAGCCAGTCTAGTCAGTTAGATTACCTGAAGTGAGTCCCTGGTTTTCTCCTAATTTAGAAGAGAAAAATTAGGGGTGTGGTTTCTCTCTCTCTCTCTCTCTCCCCTCCCTCCCTCTCTCTCTGCCAGCTGATTAATTGTATCAGATAGTCAATAGGAAAAATTAAGAAGATGAAGTAGTCCAAATTGGTTTTGACTTCTCAATTCTGTAGAGCTAAATTAGGATTGGTGTGAGAGGACAAATGTTATATAATATATTCTTACTCCATTTGGAATAATATCAAGTTTAAAAAGTTGTTTTTATCTATCTATCTATCTATCTATCTATCTATCTATCTATCTATCTATCTATCTATCTATCAAATTTAAATTGTTTTTGACTAATAACAAGCAGGGTTGCCACAAAGCAATTATTAAAAAAAGGATAAGAGTACTATTATCATATCATCTTATTATTCATTTCCTTTTATTTGCTATCTCATTCCTGTCACCCAGCCCCGGAACCTTCCACTCTTTTTCATATGTGGATAAAACGTTTGAAATTGGAGCTACCTTCACACAAGTAGCTATGTGAATAGTAATAGTAAGTCTGCATTACTATTACAATTACTAATCCTCCCTTCCTTTCACCCATCTCCTCCCACTTATGACTGCATGACCATAAATTTGTTGCTTGTATCCTAACAATTTTTATTGACTGATTCCTAGTATGATTTTTTTATATAAATAAACATTACTATTATTACTATTAATCCTCCCTTCCTTTCATCCATCTCCTCCCACTTATGACTGTATGACCGTAACTTTGTTGATTGTATCCTAATGATTTTTTTTACTGTTTCCTAGTATGATTTGTTTGCTTATTGTACCCGATGATTATTATTAAGTGTTCTACCTTATGATTCTTGATTCTTGACAGATGTATCTTTTCTTTTATGTACACTGAGAGCACATGCACCAAGACAAATACCTTGTGTGTCCAATCACACTTGGCCAATAAAGAATTCCTATTCTATTCTATTTGGGGGGAAAGGTGAATGAGAGTATTATTATCACATCATCTTATTCTTCATTTCCTTTTATTTGTTATCTCAGTCCTGTCACCCAGCACTGGAAACTTCGAGTCTATTTCATATGTGGATAAAATGTTTGAATTGGAGCTCCTTCACACAAGTAGCCTTAAAATTTACACAGCAAATTTCTAAGGAACAGCTGTTCCACTGTTCCATTTCTTATGTGTATATTCCTGTGAACCCTCCTGCTGAAGGTTTTGTGCAATATAACTTCCTAGCTACAGCCATGAATATTGAATATTGCTTAATATAATAGAAGTGTTTCACAGAAAAACTTATATAGTTTGAACTACAGGTTCTCTGACTGTTAACATGTCTTACCAGAGTTTAAAGAATTCCTATTCTTTGAGAGACAAATTCCAGGAGGATAGTCATGATTGTTAGAGCAAGCCAAACAAATGGAGTAGATCAAGGTTGCTTGAACTAGAACTCCCAACATCTTCCCATTGCAAGTACCCATTGGACATACTACCTATATTAGTACTACCTATATTAGTACCTATTGGAGATTTTAGCTTAGCAGTTCTATCATGACATAAGTCCTTGTAAAATGAACATTAACGATCAGCAAATTTCACAATTAATATTTCAATCCCTAGTTGAATATGACTCCTTTCTCTTTTGATAAAAATTCATTAACGAGAAATATGGTAGCTATTATTTTCTACTGCCTTATATTTGTTAAACATTTGAGATAAGCTTTAAAATTTATGAGTGTGAGAGAGTTGGGGAAAGGAAATTTCTTCTCCAAATCCAACATGCAGATTGTTCCCTGATTTATAAAACAGCAGCTTTTCCCATTCCCTTGGAACTGTAAGTGGTCATGTTTTCTCTGACATACAAGGACCCCCAATTGGCAGAGTTTTAATGTGCTCTATAATTAGGCTGAGATAAAAGTAGTTAAAAAGAAATTCTTAGATCACTCCAACCTTCTTAGTCCAAATGAAATTAGAATTGTGTAAATGGGGCCAGCAGTACAAAGTGAGAAAACAAAATAGCTGTTGTGAGCCGCTTTAATAAATACAATAAATATCATATAGCAATAGCATTTAGCCTTATATACCGCTTTACAGCCCTCTCTCAATGGTTTACAGAGTCAGTGTATTGGCCTCAACAATCTGGGTCCTCATTTGACCAACTCAGAAGGACGGAAGGCTAGGTCAACTTTGAACTTGTCAGAACTGAACTCCTGGCAGTGGACAAAATTTGCCTGCAATATTCTAACCATTGCACAACCAGGGTTCTTTATATAAATGCCTATACGTTTTTTCCAGAAGATAAGAAACAGTTTTACATATGTTATTTACAGTAAGTAATATAAGAGGTAACATTCTTTCTGAAAGAATGGGCTTGGAATTCGGGATGATACCAGAGTCATTTTCCAACTTGCTTTATTTTTCCAAGATTTTGATGCGCCTAATTCTTCATTGAGAAGACAAAGATAAACTACTGTATATCCTCCAAATCTTTATTTAAAATAAACAAAGAAAATCTTGGAAAAAATAATGCAAACTGGAAAATTAATTACAGTGTGTGATAGAAGGAAACAACCAGAATATAATGGTGTGATCCACAGAATGTTTGTTCATATTGCACATTTGTGCAATAACTGTGAATAACCACATTGGATAGAAAGAAAACCTACGTAGGATCAATCGTAAGAAGAGAGCTGTGTTAGCCTTTGGTAGGCACAGATGCTTTCTGAATTTTAGTATCTAGGAAGAGCTATTTGCTGGGCATACAAAAGGAAAATTTCTGGCCAAGTTGGTTAAGATCACATAACTAAATGCAAAACAAGCTGTGGGGATGGGTGAGCTAATGGTCAAAATGCCAAGAATTTGGAGTTAAAATGGTGGGATAGAATTGGTTGACAGAGACTTCTGGTTTGCCAGGTTTCAGTGGCGGCAGGGATTCACGATCCTGCGCGATCCCTGTTGCGCTAGCTGTCTTGGTGCCTCCGATCCCGATGGGTCTGGAGGATAAGGCTGCCCCGTAGAGGCAGCCGAAGATAGGGGGGATCCGGATAGGGGTTTGGGGGTGTCGCAGATCCCCTCCCCACCCAGCATAACCTCCTTTTCTCAAGGCGGTGGAGTGGCGGTCAGTAATGGCTGCCACAAAGAAGCTGGCAACTGGATAAGATTGCGCAGGAGGAAGAAGGAGAACGTTTTGAAGTGAAAGTTCTTTGGCTGAACCGGGACTTTAAGATACATCTAACATCCTGAAAACCACGATTTTTTGAATGATACATTGTTTCCAAAGGAGATTCTAAAAGCGGCGAATGGAAGTGCTAAAAGGGAAAGTTCACTCTCCTTCCCTACGGACTTAGCAAATAGACATTGAAAAACCTGCTTTTCTATAAAAGGTAAAATTTAAAGCTCTTTGTTACAAGTGGGAAGGGAGAGGACAAAAAAAATCTATATTAAGGTTTTGTTGGAGGAGATGCCTTGAAGATTTTGAGACTAGAAGTTAATTGCAATAAGGCTTTAAAGTACAGACTGGGTTTTTTTTTTCTTTCTTAACTGATATTACCCCAGGAAGAGAAAGTGTAAAGGGAAGAACTTTCTGCTCTGTTTGGGTGCTTGAGGACTCTGGGACTTTGGGGAACTGTTTTTTAAGTTTTGAAACATCTTGGTTGTTCTAAGAAGAAGAGGGAAAAAAAGAAGAAAGGTTATAATGGCTTTATCTATTGATGAACTAAGAAAGGAATATGGAAAAATAAAGAAAGAAAGCAAGGACTCTTTGGGAGATATCTTTCATTTTTTAGAAATGGCGCTTGCTACTTATCAGCAAATACAACAACAAATGGAGGAAGCAGCAGAAGAAGAAGCCATCTTTAATGAATTAAAAAAAATTGATTAAGAAAGAAAAGAGAAAGAGAGGAAGGAAAATGAAGGACTTAAGACCTAAAAAAACACCCAAGAAAGAGAAAAATAAGATGCAAAATACAATGTCAGAAAGCAAAAGAAAAGAGGAATACAACAGAGAGGGGAAGCTAAAAAGGCGGAGGTTGGGGGGCGTGTAAAAAGACTAGGTGGGATAAGAAAGGAAGGGAAAAGGGGGAAAAAAGCCACAAAGGTATAAAACAATATGGGAAAAAGCATTTTTTTTTTTTAGGGATAAAGGGTAATGTATAATTTATTAAAAAAAAGAAGACTGCAAAAGTACATAAGATAGTATTGTACTACTTGTATTAGAAATAGAAAATTAGAATTTTATAAGAACTAATAAAATATTAAAATATTAAAATGCTTAATAATGATAGATTTTAAGATTTAATAAAATATTAAAGGGAATGTTTAAAATATTTAGTTCAATTAAAGAGTTTATTGGCTATTGTGTTAATGTTATTAGAAACTTATTATTGCAGCATTTGTTTTTGGAATATTACAAGATTTAATAATTAAAATATTAAAATGTTTAAGATTTAATGATAGATTTTAACATTTAATATTATTGAGAATGCTTAAGATTTAATGATAGCGTTTAATTTGTTATTTTAATGTTATAACTTTTTTTCTCTTTTTTACTTTTTTAGTTTAAAATGTATTAAAAAATTAGAATGGTAATTATGTACTTAATTATTTTATAGATTTATT
>BHEV01035758.1:0-41633 GCA_004319985.1 Emydocephalus ijimae
TGCACCATGTTAAATAAAGAGTTGAAGTTCACTGTTCATCGACTCGTCTCCGCTTCTTACGCCACGCACAGAACATAACAAATTCATTACCTAATATGGGACATCAGGAAGTTAAATGCTTCCTTAACAAGTACACATTTTCCCAGAGTTTCCCAGAGCACAACATGTGATTGTTCAATGTTTTAAATTCTCCCTTTGCAGTAGAAAAGTATCCACCGGTAGTTTTTTTTTTTTGAGATTTGAGTCACAGCTACACAATACACAATGGATTTATTCATTTTCTCCCCTTACAATTTGATTCTAACCATTATCTTTCCAATCTATGAATCACAATTTATGGGGGGAATATTTTTCATATGCGGTTTTAATTTACAAAGTGTGCAAATTTAGTTGATGACAGTATAGGGAGGAAACGTATAATATGCAGAACGCATATTATATGCATTGTGTACTAAAAATCTGCACTCTTTGTTTTCTACTGAAATCAAGGGCACAGAGTAATGCACAAAGCATCTATAAGCTTCACGGCCCTTAAATGGTGCCGGACAATCTCCGTTCCAAATGCCACAACATCTTAACAGGCATGTGCTTGGCAAATGACGAAATGATCAAAGCTGTACAACTTAAGGAGAAACTTTCTGACAGTGAGAACAACCAACCAATGGAACAGCTTGCCCTTGGAAGTTGTGGGAGCGCCATCACTTGGGACTTTCAAGAAGAGATTGGACTGCCATTTGTCAGAAATGGTGTAGGGTCTCCCGCTTGGGCGGGGGTGGTGGTGGGAGTTTGGACTAGATGACCTACAAGGTCCCTTCAAACTCTGATTATCTGTTATCTGTTACTTTCAGAACTGAATGTCTAAGTCAGTAGATCAAGGAGCTTACTTTTAAATCAGTCCTGTTTTTTTTTTTTTCCAGTGAAGACATGTTGTATTTAATTTAGCTCTAAACATAATGTGTATTAATGTAATGCTATCTGGATCCTTCTATAGCTAAATCAGCACCACTGATGCACAAGAGAGGGATTTAGCAAACTGGAAGTAATCCTGAGATTTGCAAAGTGTGTCCATGTCTCTCTCTCTCTTTCTGTTTCGGTGTGTGTATAAAGAGGATGATTAAAACTTAAGAAGCCTAACTATTTCCCCTCCCCCCTGCCCAAATGCATCTAACCCAATACATTTAGGACACGTAGGCTATGAAGAAAGTGGAAAGCTGGATCTGAAATTGACTGAAGCAGTTTGGAGAAAGACGTGACTAATCTGAAACACTCCATACAGCAACACTCAAGTTTCAGTTCACAATTGTACAATATCTACTTACACTTTAAAAAAAAAATTATTTATTATTATGAGGGCGCCAGTTTGGTATGACTAAGGCACCAAGCTACAAACTGGAGACCGTGAGTTCTAGTCTGTCAGAGTGATTGTGGCCAGTCATTCTTTCTCAGCCCTAAGTGAAAAGAGGCAAAGGAGGTAAAGACAAATCTCTTCCCAAAATGTTACCAAGAAAACTGCAAGAACTTGTCCAGACAATTGCAGGAATCAACATTGATCTGAAGGTATATACCCGAAGGTATAATGTATTACTATGGAACGTAGCATCAATCAGTTCAACATGGTTATAAACACATAGGATGTTGCAGCTACAGAACAAGGTTGGCACCCTGTTAACTGCACAGTTGGGAAAAATCACAGTCTCACCATTCTCCTCCAAATGGTGGAAACAAATGGAAAATGTTGACCAAAAGACAAAAGAAAGATAAATGGGGAATGTATCCAGGCTGGTTTTCTTATTCATTACCATGCCATTGTTCCTAAAAAAGAAAGTAAAGTTAGCCAACTTCAGGAACCCAAAGTTGGCCTGCTTCCTTCTCTGCAGTTCTGTGGAGCTCTGCCACTATTATAAAATCTGGTTTGCCAGTGTTTAATGACTACTCTAGCGTGTTATATTGCATCATTTTCTTAACCATTTTTATTTATCCACTATCAAAAGCTACACACTTAGGTTTCTGTTTGTCTCAGATAACTTTTTAAATAATCTGGCTGATAGTCTTGTTAATAGGCAAAAAAAACCCCATCTTATAGATTGCCACAGTTTTAAGGGTGCTATTTAGGCTGATGGAGACAATTGGAAGGAGAAATATTCTACCTTAGTTAGGCAAAACCATTCTTAACAGGTTGAGCAGATTAAATAGCCTCCCTGAGGTGACAAGACAAAGGTTTCCTTTGCACATACATGCTAGTTATTTCCGGCTCTCGGGGATGGTGCTCATCTTTGTTACAAAGCTGAAGAGCCAGTGCTGTCTAAAGACATCTCCATGGTTATGTGGCCAGCATGACTAAATGGCAGAGGTGGACGGAACGCTGTGACCTTCCCACCAAAGTGGTCCCTATTTTTCTACTTGCATTTTTACATGCTTTCGAACTGCTAGGTTGGCAGAAGCTGGGACAAGTAACGGGAGCTCACTCCATTATGTGGTGCTAGGGATTTAAACCACCGAACTGCCCACCTTTCTGATCGACAAGCTCAGCTTCTTATGGGTTAATACAAAATATCAGTTGTATCAGTGATATTTTGTATTAACCCATAAGATGCTGAGCTTCAATTGAAAAACAAACTGAAACCTTTCAGGGGAGGGGGGGGAGTAAAAATAAAAAAAAACTTACAATAACATAGTTGCATAAGTATGCACATCCTCTTGTAAGCAGGATGTGGCTGTAATACATACAGTATATCCCAAGGGGAATTTAGAAATAGTTCAAGTGGCAAGTCATTGAAGTATAATTATGTCCTGAAACTACTATAAATGATGTAAAGATGTCTTCTTTGGGAAAGGAAGATTTTTTTTGTGGTTATTGTATGGGACTCAATTTCTTTGACCAAATGTTTGGTGGGATTTGATTCAAAAGGTTTACAAAGCCATTGCTTCTGAGAAGATTGGATATGATAATTGAGCAAAGAAGGACTAGAAGACCAACCAAGGCTGCAATCTAAAATAGAGTTATTTAAAAATAACAATGCCTAAAATATATTAGGCTTCTGAGATCAGGCTAAAATGAGTATTTTGTGAACACAGCATCATCACTTTCAGATTGCTTTTCTGTGAATCTTGAATTCTTGCCTTCATCTTTTTTCCTGTAAAGCTTTATTCAAATCATTGTCTACTCATGTTACAGAGTTTTTAAAGGATTAAATAGTGAATCATTTCAAATATTTGTCAATACATGTGAAACATTTCCCTCGTCGAAATAATTACTTAAGGAATTAACTCTCAACGCAATAGAAATGCAAATTAAGATCCTGTCAATATTATAGTAGATGTTGGCTACCTAAGCAAGCTGACAGGATAAAATGATGAATAGAATGTACCATAATACATGTCAAGAATGACACTATTTCTAGCTTCACTTTGCAAATAAATGTTGGAACTATGGTATGAATAGCATAATGAGATCTCTTTATGATGTGCTCCATTTTGACTAAGCACCAGTGGATTCTAGGATGTACAAATTACATGACTGTGATATATTGCTCACAACCATAAGTTGCAAGGGAGATCTATGCAGGATCGAGAAAAGCATCTCAGTGACATCCAGATGAACAGACCCTTGCAACAGAACAATTTTAGTACCGATAACATTAATTTTAACCCATATTTCAAATATATTGTCTGCTATTTCGAGGACTTGCAGATTAGAAAGAATATAAGTCAAATCATAAAGTACATACCTTCCTCCTATTTCCCCCACAGCAATCACCCTGTGAAGTGAGTTGGGATGAAAGAGAGTGATTAGCCAGCTGGCTTTAGTGGCTAAGGTGGAACTAGAACTCTTGGTCTCTGGCTTTCTAGCCTGATGCCTTAACCACTAGACCAAACTGGCTCCATTGTTATTGCTAATCACTGATCTTTACTACCCGGTTTGGCTAGCTGAATGTGCTATTGATACAGAATCTGGTCAAAAGTTTGAAGCACTGATATATTTTTTTTTCTACCCTCTTCCTAAAATGCATTCCCTCTTCATTCCCGTCATCTGAGCCACAAATTTATCAATGATGATCAAACCCAGACTGCCCTTTGAAAGAGGAATTTGATAAAAACCAAACTGTGCAAATGGTTTGTAACCAATTTTAGAAAGATTAGATTCTGTGGAACATGCAGTGAAATAAGATTGTTGAAATTATGGACCCAGGAAATGTATCACCATCATGTGAACTTATATAATCCTGACTGCTGTGGCTGCTGGGTCCCAAAGTGTATCCCATCTTCAAGCTTTTGTACCCTATGACTATTATTAAGTGTTGTACCTTATGATTCTTGACTTTTGACAAATGTATCTTTTCTTTTATGTACACTGAGAACATTTGCACCAAGATAAATTCCTTGGGTGTCCAATCACACTTGGCCAATAAAGAATTCTGTTCTGTTCTGTTCAACAAGAGTCAAGTTGGGGCTGTTTAGGCCATATATTAATTTCAAAATAAAAAAGGTTCTCATGGGACATGGAGATGAGAACTAGTATAATTAACCTATGGGTAGGTAATGTCCATGCCCTGCACAAATATTCTTAAGTAGACCATAAAACTGCTGAATTCTGAGGGTGCTTTATCCATCCCAGCATGTAAGACTAAAGTAGAGTTATGGAATTAAATATATCAATCTTCATGAATAGAGCGTTTTAACCAAGAAGCATAACCTATTCATTGAAGCTGAGCTGTGGAGTTCTGTTAAGTGTTCCTATAGTAAAGCATACTTTACTATAGGAACACTATACCACATTGGTACTCCATGTGGTGGATTTCTTCCATGCAAGAAGGGATAGCAGAGCAACAATGGAATTTTTTCAATTGACAGGTTTGTGAGAATATAATCCAATGTATATAACAAAGTGTTATAGCTAAAACATACATATCATAGTAGCAGGAAGCTCAATAAAGTCACGATTATGCTAAAGAACTGAGGTGTGCTTGAAGGTTCAAGTGGCTAACCAGTGAGAGAAGAACATTATAAAAGACAACAATCAAGACCATACACCATTGCAAAAGGAAAACTCATTTTTATTTTTCTCTTATCCTTCAGTTAATACCACAGCACTGGAATTCACTGTATAGTATAGTTTAAGACAGAAGGCACTGAAGAATCAACCCAATGATATACATGAGAATAATAAGGAAATTGAAATAACATGTCAGCAAAAAAATAAAAAAAAATAGGGCAAGGATAAGAGAATCCACCTGGTACCAGCTTCTACTAATAGAGATGGTAATTGGTAGTACAAAATCCTAGCACTAAGTCTATGGTACTTTTTGCCACTACATGAGATGATGGTTTTGCCTGAGCATTCAGTGCAATGGCTTAATTTCAAATGGCATGTGCTGAAAATGGGACAACTATGTTCCTCATTCGCCTTTAGCGGAACTTGCAATAAAATGCAGTGCTTTGTTTACAAAGTTAAAACTGAAAAGTTATACCCCATCATTCACTCAAGGAAGGGGAAAATAGTTAACTTGTTCTTGCTTATTATTGTACAAACGTTAAGGCTTAGCCCTCAATCTTTTCATCTTCAATGTGTCCATAATGGTGGTACAACACTGACCTCATCATGCCAGCTCGCTTTTTTACAGTGATATCCTCTTATCCACAGCCATATTTCTCTCGTCATAATTTCTGATTTCTGTGGCTGCTGGGTCCCAAAATGTATCCCATCTTCAAGGGATTCCACAATGGGATTCTTTACGAAGGTGGACCATTTTATTACAGCAAATATGGCAGGCTACATACATAGTAGCAATAACTAGAACTAGAACGTGAAAACTTTTGCAAGGTAGTACCTGCTCCTTTGCATCACATCAACTGCTTTTGAAACAGAGAATTCCAAAAGCAACATGCAATATAGCATCAGGGACAGTTAGAAAAAAATCATGGAGATACAATAGTCCTTATGCAACCCCAGGAAGTTCTTTGGACTTTGGTCTGTGTACAAATGGGAATTTTCACTGCAGTTTTGACTGGGCTGAATAAATCCTTTATCCCTGATGGATATTATTAAACCTAGTAATATTGTATGGATCTACAGTGTGAAAGCAAAAGATTTTGCATTGCACAGGACAGAAATAAAATATTCATTTTGTTGGTTGTTTTTTTTTAAATCAAAGTCTTACTGCTTTCTTTAGAGCAAAGAACTCAAAAAGACATGCCATATTATTCCATATTAGAATATTTCAAACATGGGAGTGAAGGGAGGCAGGAAAAATGCATGCCCATATAAGATAGAAGTAAGGGTAAAATACATTCTCAGATAAGTAATACTAGCATTATAATACACAGATCATTCTAAACGTACTTAACCATTATGAATTAGACTACTTTCAAGTAGGCCAAATAACTTTTGCAGAGGAAATCTGGATTCATTTGAAAGCCAACGCTGAGTGCTTTACAAAAGGATGTCCATATTGTCCAACTGTGATCTACCTCTGATAAAAGTTTGCCTTAGAATGTAAGTGTGAATCTGTGTATAAAACAAACTAGCTGTCCTCAGCTCAGAGAAGATAAATAATTCAGGAAACGACTCCACAAACAATGTAGGTTGTTTCAGCATTTTAGGTAAAGGCATCTGGGCTTTTATCTGGAGACAAAATAACGAGGGAAAATACCATTCTTTCTCCCAGTTATGGGTGTTGGGTTCCTTCTCCCCATTAGACTTCCTGAAATTATAACATAGCACTCCTAGTAATAGTTTTTTCCCTTTTCTAAATTATTTCTCAGCTTTTGCATATAAGACACACAAGAAAGCTACAGTTAGCTGCAGTATAAAATGTAAAAATGGTTTTTACAAAAACATTTTTTTACATAGCAAAACATTCACTTTGGACAGCAATTATCAATGCAGATTAATATTGCAGATTAAACTAATGTCACCCCCAATTAATTTTTGTTACTGTTGCCAGCACTATCATACCCACATTACATTTTATTGAAGGGTACAACCCCCTTTACACATGAAATATTTAAAAAAACCAATCCAATTATTGCAGTTCTTTTTTTAAAAAAGTAGGCTTTGGTCCTACTCAGTGAACATAGTCAGGATGGAAAGAAATTCAAATAAATTTTGTAGGGATTAGGAATATTGAGACACACATAATTTTTTGCTCCTTTGAAAGGGACTAAATCACACACAACTTAATTTGCTAGATTTCTTAAATCTAAAATCTCCTTAGTGAAAGAGAGAACTGGCAGGGCCTAGATGACCAAGAACTGTAATAGGCAAATAAAGTTATATATAGAAGTGGCAGATTTTCATTAAAGCATCACTCTTTTGAAAGAATTTATATTGTATCTACTCTAACAATTGTGTACACTTCATGAAGAGTCATTGTATACTTTGTACCTCTACTTTCACTTATCATTCCAATCTTTCACTTTAAAAAAAATCTGGACCTTATGGTTGAAGAAATATGCTGCCTAGTCTAATAAAATTGACCATAGCTTTCTTTTACATCAACTGTTCTGGAATGGATGGTCGTATTAGCAGATGGATTCTCTGTTGGTTGAACAATAGTAACCAATTCATGATTTTTAGTAGATCAAGAGGAGCGGATACTTCAGAATTCTATATTGGACCCAGCATTCTTCAGCATTGTTATCAATGATTTATGCAAGCTATAGAACGGATGCTAAGCAGATTTGCAGATGACACAAAGCCGAGAGGAGAGATTGGTAATACATTAGAAGACCAGCTCAGGTGTCAAAGGATATTGATTGATTTGCATATTGAGCCCTTTCAATGAAATTCAGTTCAATGGTCAGAAATGTTAAGGTTCTGCAATTAAGGTGGAAAGAAACCAGATGCACAAGTACAATACTGATGGTATTTGTTTTGAAAGTCGTATTGGCGAGGAGGATCTGGGTGTCCTGGTAGACCACAGATTAAGTAAGAGCCAACAATGTACTGCAACTGCCCCAAAAGCCAATGCCACCTTAGGCTGCGTTAACAGAGGTATAATCTTGAGATTGTGGGGAACGACAATTCTATCGTGCACTGGCCTGCTCAGATTACAACTAAAATAATATATCTGGGATTGGCTGCCACAGTACAGGAATTGGAAAGAAGGCAGAGAAGAACAACAGATGATGAGAGGTTTGGCAATTAAATCCTATCAAGAACAATTAAAAGGACAGGGGATGTTTACCCTAAAGAAGTTAAGGCTAAGGGGAGACATAAAACTTTACAATGCCAGAAGGGCTAACATAGGGAAGAGGATGTACATTTATTCTTCATAGTGTCAGAAGATAGGACAAGAACTAAAAGGTGGAAGCTTCACAAAGAGAGATCCACATTTAAAATTAGGAAGAATATCCTGACGATAACAGCTATTAAGCAGTGGCATTCTGGAGTTGTGAGGGTTCCATCTCGAGAACAATGGCTGGTTATTCATTATAGTTAGCCTAGAAGACCAAGGTCCCTTCCTGCCCTATTATTTTATGAATCTTGAAAGTCAGTGAATGGGTGAGCCAAGCTTCCTGTGGCAAGAAGCTCCATTGTACCCCATGCCTTGTCCAATGATAATGCAAAATACACAATGAAGACTTAATGGAGGAATAAATTATGCAAAACAGAAAATGCAGACATAATGGCAAGTTCTCATAATTTATTCAGATTACAGGATTTGGAATTGTCACAAAAGATACCTGCCTGTAAACAAAGCACTGCTCTGCATCCAATGCTGCTTTCATAGGTTGGTCATGCATCAGTGCATGCCTTAGATAATAATACTGATGCAGTTTCAGCCTTGGGGCAACTATTTATGCTACCAGAGGTTCTTACAAGCTGCTGTCATGCTTCACATGAAACATGGGCTTGCTGATTGCATGTAGCCAGGGACAAATTGGTACATTATAATTATGATGCCATAAATACTTTTTTCGGACAAAGGCTGATAATCATTTTCTTTCTTTCCACCACTCCCTGCCATCCAATGCATGTGATGATAGAAAACCAATTGTAACCTTGGGACAGTGGGCCTTCTTACGGGTTAAGACTATTATATGGAGCATGTGCTCCATGGAGTTACTTCCTGCAGCTTCTATGTGGCAGTCATAGCACAAACAATTGCTCAGGTTCATTTAAATAGAAGAATACTGAAATGTAGGAAAAAATATGTCGAAGTTAATCTCCTAAATGTCAACGCAGCAACACATTTTAACAATTGAAATGGAGGGTTCCAGGTGTGCCTTCCGTGAGCAATAGGAAACACCTTATAGAATAACCATCACTTATGTAGAAGGCCTTACATGTCCCTTGTTGTTAACCTGCTGTCTTCAGGTTATACATTTGCACCTGTATTTAACAATGCAGAGATCAGCCTAGCAGGTAGCTAACATGCCAGCATGTTGGCACCCAAACTAGGTGCAATCCTGTTCCCACTACAATAGTTGGAATAGGCTGATCTCCTTAAGCCAACCAAGAAACTGAAGTATACGAACATGGATACTGCAATGACATAATGATGGGAAATAAAATAATAATAAACAAAACTTGATAGGAATGGCTTCTTTAGGATGAGAAGAACAACACAGTACAGTTAAAAATCTTCCTTCCCCATGCACCCCGCTGTCCACACACATTTGTCAGATTTGAAGGTAGCAATTTTTTGGCCCAGCTTATTACCAGCTGCATTAGTAGAAAAGGGGAAAAAACACAGCTTTGCCTGAAAAAGTCGAGCCAGCTATTAAAAAAAAAAAAGCTGCTTCAACCAATGTATATGTTCTTTGCATGTTATACAAGACTTCCTGGCCAGCAGATAACAGTCAAGGTTACTTTATTTCTCTGTTCCTTTAACATAGGAACCAGCGCTGAATGGCTCATACCCATGGTTGAAAGTCCATTGACAGCAACAATCATATCACCACATCTAAGGAGAGAAACAACGAGGATTAGTAAATTACACAATCCCACATACTGCAGGAAATGACCTGAGTTTGCATGACCAATTCTTAGATACCTCTGTTTAGGTATGATGGAAAACTAAATTTGACACAATTCTCGTTGCAAAGGATATGTTAACTGGCTGATGTATACGTGCAAAAAATAATTGTTCCAAAGAAGAAGGCATTTTGTTTACATTAAATATACATCTTACAGCAAGTCCAATCTCTCACTGTCTCTACTGCAGAAGAGCATGCCTCTTTGAAGATGATGCTGGTAATTCAGATTTTTAAAAAGTAACAATTGAATTCAAATGATTTTGAATGTTTAATTTGATTGACTGAGTAATTGAGAACACTTCAGTTAATGGAACAATTTACAGTGGAGTCACTAAATAGCATAGCTGTGGAAAATATCTGGAAAGGCAGAAAACTGAAAAAATTCAGCTTAGCATTTAAAATTGTGAAAAAAGAGGAATGTGGGTTGATTTGGTGGGTAATGGATTCTTGGTTTGTGATAGATTACCTGAAGGATATCAAATTGGAAAAAATGATCCAGATCCTCCTGAGGAAGCTGCAGTCAGAAGTTCACCAGGCAAGGCTGCTATGAGGAATATACTAGGTATGTCAATTAAAGCAGAGGTCTCCAACCTTGGCAACTTTAAGACTTGTGGACTTCAACTGCCAGAATTCCTCAGCCAGCTATGCTTTGAAGTTGAAGTCCACAAGTCTTAAAGTTGCCAAGGTTGGAGACCTCTGAAAGTATCTGCTAACCTTGAGGCATGTGCCATGAAGGTTATGAGCCTCAGTCTGGCTTGGTTATCTGGGAGGAATTTGATCCTGTTAGTTCACAGCAAGTGTATAGGATTCTTAGACTGTAAGCTTGGATCCCTGCCCTTCCTGGTTACCCAAACATCCCCAGAAGATGACATGCAGTTAGGATCTGGTGATGGGAATGAAGGCATGGTCCTGCCAATTTTGAAGGAGGAACTGCTTCATTCCCTTCTAAAAAAAAAAAAACTATTGAGGAACTCAACTAGGTAGACAACTTCTGTCCTTCCCTTTCGACTGAAAATCAGCAAAAAAAAGAGGTCCCAAATCATGATCACATGGCCATGGAACACACAACTGGTTGTAAATACGAGCAGCTTGCCAACCACCCAGCTGTGATCATGTAACTGCAAGAGGGGGAGGTAGTCATAACTTTGAGGATGGATCATTTGTTTGCTTTTTAAAAGTCCATCATAACATAAGATGTGTGGACTTCAATGCCCAGGATTTGGGAAGTTGAAGTCTATACATCTTAACACTACCAAGATTAAGAAATGCTGGACTTGAGAATGAATCTGAAGTATTAACTGTGAGCTCTGGTGACTTCCTTATCTTGTAAAAATCACAGATAAAAACAAAACAAAAAGAAGCCTTACTTGAGTCTTCCATCAAAATATGCTGGTGTTCCTATAACAATTGTTTTAATGAAGAAAGGTTGGTTTGTGTGATTTTCTTCGTAGCCACCAACAATGCTAAATCCCCAGCTGGCTAGATTGCTCCTTCTCAGCACAACATCATGGTAACTATGTAGGCAGCTGTGGCGGGGAAAAGGGCAAGGAGTTGTAAAATCTATTAAGCAAATCTGTTAGCCCGCAAACAAATAATATTAACTCTTTCAGTCTTGCCTCCATACAACGAATTAATGATTTTTAATAATTCAAACAGTAATCATTCGGTAAGATGTCTTTCTAAACAAAACCTCTTCTTTCCCTGAAGCATGGCACACCTTTTAAATATCCAGGGAAAACATTAAGTCAACTGACTTCATACTCAAACCTGGATCCATATTCTATGAGATCAAGAATGCTGACGCGTGGAAAATAACTAATTTTGGGAAACTCTTGGGAAAAGTAACCTGAGGTCTTGAAAGGGGCAGATACATTTTAAACATAAAATAGCAAATAATAAATATATGACAGATCACTTTTATAGCTCCTTTTTAAAATGGACTCCTTTTTACCCTGTTTCTCCAACAATACGGCCTCCCCCAATAGGAAGTCCCAGCATGTTTTATAGGCATGAAATGAAATTAAGCCCCTCCCCCCAAATTAAGGCCTATATTAAAACTTGCGAAATAGGGGGGAATGGTGGGGGGGCTTGCCGTTAGGAAGTACTTTTGTTGCACACCCGGATATGGTGCGGCCTGCGTTGACCCCGATATGAAGTGCCCCACCAACGCCAAGGTCAACATCCAAGCTGTCGCCGCCCGCCCGAAGATACAAGGGAGGGGGGATTAAGTCACCCCCGAAAAGACGGCCTAGCCATTTTTTCGGGGCTCAAAAAAAATAAGACCCAGCCTTATTATATGAGAAACACGGTACTAAATAGGGCCTGTGTTGTGGTTCGCCGGCAGCCTGTGCAGACGGCATCGGAATTGGACAGTGGGGAAGAACGGGAACCAGTTCAGGAGCCTGGGGAGGACTCGGACGAGGGTGCTGCATCCGATGCAGAGATGGGACCAGGACCATCTATCTGGGATGGTGTGCTGTGAGGTGCTGACTCTGGAACCTCCAGAGTCTGGCAGCAGTGAGGCAGAGGAACAAGGGTGCTTGTTCCCAATGTGCATGTGTGCGGAGCTGCTAGAAGGCAAGAGCAGCTGAGACTAAAGGGGGGAGATGACTCGGGAGTAAGGCTTGGAGGTGATTGCCCCTCCCATAAGGTATAAAGGACAGGCAAAGGTGAAGAAACCTTTGCAGGAAGCAAAATCATTCGCTCTGTTCAGATTCAACCTTGAAGCTCTGTGTGGACTTTGTACTTCGGTTGGTTTTTTACAGTTAATTTGGCACTTTAGTTGTTGGCAGCAATTCAAAGGAGATAAAGGTGGGTGCTTATCTTGAGGGGCTGTTTGAGACTCATTACAGGCTGGGAATGAACATAATTCTCAGTGTTGAAATAAAACAAGAGTTGTTTGCACTAAGAGTGCGCTTAATTACGGTCTCGGAAGCCTTGGTCAGAACAGCCTGCCTTTTTGTTTTGTTGGTTTGGGCTTTCACAAGAAACTGATAGGCTGATCCTGATATTCTGAGAGAAATTCTTTTTAAAAAAGGTATTGCTGTAGTAATCATGTATATTTATAGAAACCTTATTAAAATTACAATAATGTCTTCTATTTTTAACACATTATACTGTAAGAGAATGGCATGCACAGGACTTGCAAAGAACTGAGGTTGAATACAGAAAACAGCATGATTCTTCAACCCTGCTCAGAAAAAAAAATGCAGATGCTACAGAGAAGAAGAAGAAATTACTCATACCTTGGAAGTCCTAACCACATGACCCAAGATGGCGACCAGCTAGCATCATATTCATTCTCACTGATGGTGCTCGGTTGCTCATCATTTGCCTGGGGCTGCTCTTCTGCAATCTGGACCTCGAGAGCCTTTAGAGCAACGACCGAGGAAGCAGCACTGGCTTTGAGCATAGCCACAGCTTCGCTGTGACTCAGATTGGTCAGATCAATGCCATTAATATTCATCAACACGTCACCTGGGCAAAAACCAACAAGAGATCCTGTTGAGGGGATGTTCAATTGCAAATGCATACCACAAGTGGCTATTTTCTGTGCTTTATCTAAGAACAGGATGTCACGTATGTACAGATGCAGAGGACACATGGCAGCTTGCATCACGCTTGACAGAGCTATAATGTCTGTTATTTCTGCGCTGCAATGCCAGCATTTTCCAATCAGCCTCATATGCTAAAAGAGGTGGTCTTTCTTTCTTTCTTTCTTTCTTTCTTTCTTTCTTTCTTTCTTTCTTTCTTTCTTTCTTTCTTTCTTTCTTTCCTTCCTTCTTTCTTTCCTTCCTTCCTTCCTTCCTTCCTTCCTTCCATTCATCCATCCGACTGGCTCAATATTGCCTTCTGCTTTTACCTCTTTTGATCCTGCCATCTCTTGCCAAACAGCCATGAGGTTGCACACTTGTAACAAATATTGGCAATTCCCCACTTTTGCTGCCTCGACCTCCTGCTACTGTCATGCCAAGGGACTCGTGTGTCTCCTTCTTCACTGTGATATACTTCTCTTGGCAGGTCACACATTGTGAGAGGTCCTACAAAAACAACAACAACAACAAACAAGAGTTTAGGCACACATTTAATTTAGGTTAAGCCTGAAGGAGGGAAGCCATATGATCTGCACGTGCAGATCCTGATGGAGAACAAATAGTCAGGTAAACTTTGCCAGCACCCATTAACTGTAGCTCAACAATTTTTAAATATTGAAAAATGCTTGCAAAAAACATGCACTGTGGGAGGCTGCATTTTGAAATATATTTCACAGAAGATTTCATACCTAACGGAATGCATTAAGGATAATAGTTTTTAGAACGGCATATATTAGAGTGGTTCACAACACAACTGTTATTACAGAAAATTAAGTATATCAATACAAGTGGATTTTCTTCAAAAACATTTTGCAAATGAATTACTGTCACAGTGATACTGACAAGATGTTTCATTCAAAAAGACTCAAATAGTTATTTAAATTATTTAAAGACACTGTCATTCCCTCCCCTTAAAGATTCAGAAACTTAAGTGCTCCTCCACAAACCTTCTTACAAATACAAAATATTGGTGCTCTCCCCAATCAACCTCTCTGATCTAAAATTCTTTTTTTTTTTTTTGCTGTGTGGATTGTATAACAATACAATATACAATACAATTTGGAGAGGGGGATATGTGTGCATTTGGAGATGATACCTAGGCTTACATCCTTTTGGCTCTGAATGTACGTTTCAAGTTGAGAAATTGTATAATGAGAGGTGGCACATTCCTATCTATTCTGCTGGGGTATTTTAAGTGCCTGCCCATATTTAGAGGACAATATTTTTAATTATAAAAATTAACAGATGCCTGTGGGAATAGCTATGCTATCCAGTAGAGGGTGCATTTTTCCAACTTCCAAGGCTTCCAATCATACAATATGTTTAACCTTAACAAAAATGTATGGACAATGTCATTCTTTCAGCAATCAACATTGTAGAGGTAAGGGGTAACTCCTGGTTTTTTTTTCGTTTTTTTTTTTTTAATTTCCCAATTTTGGGTTCATTCCATTTTAGTTTGCAATTTCTTAAAAGGAATATACATAAAAAGTTTTTCACATCTTAATATGCATTTTCCTTCAATATACTTATTTTATATGTTGGTTTGCTTAATAACTGCATTTAAAAAACACCCAGTTCCCTAATACATTATTTTTATATATTATTGTTATTAATACATTAAATTTTATGTGGATATTTCCTCCCGTATGGATTTCAATACCTAGTTTACTGGAAAACTGTATTAAAAATTCTGGAAAGATACGAACACTGAAATGCACTGAATGCATTTCAATTCATTTATTTTTTTTAGGAAACGCAGAGGTAGATTTATATTCGAATATATATTTAAATAATATCTTGTCCGTTCCCAAACTTACCTTATGTGGGCTTGGCCTGTTGCTGTGATATAGCTGATAGGATGGATGAGGACTGGTAAGATGGGTTCCTCCATCTCTCAGAATGCTGACAATTTGGGACTTGGTAGGCCTGGAAATGGTTAAGTTCACCCTCTCGCCACTGGCCTGCAAATTCACATGAAACATGAACGGAGGATTGGGGCATAAACACTGGCTAGCTCTGAGAGCAAAGAATAGTCAAAATACAGGCAGTCTTCGCTTAGTGACTGTTTCAAGTTACAACAAACCCACTAAAAGCCATTTAGGAGCCAGTTTTGCAATTTCATTGCAATTTCATACCCAAACCCACATACACCATGGTCACATGACTTGTTTCAGTGCTTGGCAACCAGCTCACTTTTATTGCCAGTTCAGCATTCCTCAGTCATGGGACTATGACTCACAATGTTTTTTTGCTGGTTCTGAAGTTTTTATTTGGTTTCCAGCAAAAAAAAAAAAAAATCACATAAAAATACATTGATTCACTAAACGAATGTAGCATCCACTTAACAATTGCTCCAGAAAAAGATGCAAAATTGTGTCCAGTCATGTGGGTGCCTCAATTTATAACATCATGATTGACAAAATAAATTCTGGGGTCTACTATGGTCATAAGTTGAGGACTACCTGATTTTCTATTCATGAACCAGCCATGAAGACTATATTGTATGTATGAAGGAAATCAACACTTTTTCTGAGGACCTAAAACTGGTCAGACTCTATTTTCTCCACATAATAACACAATCCATATTCTGGCATGACAGAGGACTAGTTCAATCAGTTTGCCAGCACCTGATTTCACTATCTGGTTGCTGGTTGCTATCTCAGAAATTGAATTATTAGGGAGAAAAGGAAAAACTTATCAAGTTTTCTAGTCCACCAAATCTAAACCCCAATGGCTGTGCAGAACAAGCCAAGGGCATCCCAGGATACTGTTTCATGACTCAAGGGATCTACAGATAGCTTTCCAACTTTACCATGGAAACCAGCTTGTGTGGGGAGGGAAAAAAGGGAGAAAGGTTTGAAAAAACAATGCTATATAATCAATAGGGTTGTGCAGTCCTTTGGTTTCAAAACAAAACAAAAACCAGCTCTTTTCTTGGGCACAATCCCAGGCAAACACAACTTTAAGGAGTTGCCGGCAGGTACTACATGCCATATGCCTTCTGACACACCTTTCCTCCTCTGAATCTGCAATGCTACACAACCCTATTTATTGTTGCAGGTGTCTATACTAATCATTCCCGTATACAATGTTTATCAATTTATGTGTTTGTTACTAAGGTTTTGTTTGAATGCAATCTGGGACATCAACAGTGGTGGTATTCTACTGGTTCAGCCCAGTTCTGCTGAGCCAGTCGCGGCGATGAGCAGCGGAGACCAAACCAATTCTCGCTGCCACTCTGTTGTTGGGCCCACCTGCCCGCCCGGGCTTCCATCCTCACCTTTATCCTCTGCTTTTGAAGTGCAGCTGCTTTGCACGGCACGGCACGGCAGAAATGACCGGGAAAGTGCAGGCTTGCGGGAGGTGAGTTGGAACGCCTCTGTGCCTGCGCAAAGTGCATGTTTGGTACACACGCACAAAGTGTGTGCATGCACGCCAAGTGCGCCCACCAAGCCACACCCACTGAACCGGCGGTAAAATGTTTTAAATCCCACCACTGGGCATCAACATCCTTGATTTTTAGAAGGCCGGCCTTCTTTAATCTGGCAACTGGCAGGTGTATTAAGGCAAGAAACCCCATCATTCCCAAGCACCCCGGTCCACCTTGGGTAAATCACAGTACACAAAAGAGAGTGAATCCCCAGCTATCGGATTTTACCTGGATAATATGAGCAGCCAGTTCGGGTGTGCCGTGCTTCAGGTCATGCCCATTGATAGCCAACACCTTGTCGTTGCTACAGAGCCGGCCATCCTGAGCAGCCAACCCCCCTTCCAGCAGGTCAAGAATAAATACTCCTGGCTCATCTGTTCTGCGCACCAGCTTAATGCCAAGCTGTTCACTGGAGTCTCGCTTGTGTAAGGTCAGATGGAAGCTCTCCTCTCTCTGGGGAGGGCTATCACTATGATTGTGTGTTCGGCTTACGAATCGTCTCTCTCGGAGGACAGTGAGATGCAGTGATATACAGGGCTGGGAAAGGATGGCCCTGGCATGGTTGTGAGACACGTTACTGATGTCAAAGTTATTCACCTGAAAGAAAAGAAGCAGAAAAGATACGTTGGACTTTGTGACAATATGCCCCTATTCAATGTTCCAGACGGGGATCTGTTTCCAGGACATGCCATTTATTTCTATACCCTTTTTGGCTCCCATTTCCCAGTTTCTCTGTCTGTTCCTGCAATAATCAGCATGACTACATTTAGGTCAAGGATTTTGCATTTCTGGAAGTTTTCCCACCATCTTTTCTGCATGAAAGCTGCTGTTCTGGGAGCATAAGGTTAAGCATTCAGGGAATGAGTGAGCTATTAATACACAGAATTCGCACTTTGTAAGATTGAAGCCAAATGTACTGAACGTTTTTCACAAATATTCTTGGCAATTTCAAGAACAACCTTTGGGGAACATTTTTTTCCTTTTGCAGCTCGGTAGGTCTTTTGAAAAGATCTACATATTTACCTATATTAGTCTGTTTTCACCATTACTGATAGCCAGGAATGCTGATGGGTACACTCTGTATAATGAATTTATTCTATCCTTATCAGCTTTCCTCAACTTGGTGCCTTCCAGAGGTATTGTACTACATTTCCCCAGTTACATTAGATTGAGGGGAGCTAGTGCCACATGATGAGGAAGGAAAATAAAGAAGAACCCTGAAGGAAAGAACCTGAAACATCAGAAGGAAAGAAGCTGTAGTATCACTTAATAGGATGAAAAAGACCAATCCAAAATCTAAACCACTAAATGTGTTGACACCTTTATGATTAGAATAATAATTGAGACTCAAACAACTGTTTCCTTTTCACATTCTGTGTGAAATAGCTATTTGCCACATTCTTGAGCATTAGTAAAGGCGTAAAAAATACATTCTACTTCTTTCTCTTTTAATCTATTTTTCTCTCTTTTAATTCACAATATGCTTCAGTATTCCCAAAGTATGTTAATTAAACTTTGTGACATGTCTCCATTTCTTACTTTTCCTGCCAGTAGAAAACATACATTCTCAGAAAACTGAAATTTGGGGAAAATTTGGCAAAATCCTTCTCAATTGCATATTTATGAGCTTTTATTTAAACTTTAAAGGGAAATGAAGGAACAGAGTTTACCAAAGCAAAATAATGATAGTTCAATGATATTGGTAATAGCTGCATAACATAACATAAAGAAGGGGAATTTAAGAGACACAATAAATATAGAAAGAGGATCTATTCAGGAAGTCCAAGTGATTTTAGAAAGCAACTTTAGAATTGTTTCTTGCCTTATTTTGTCACTGTAGCTCTTGTCTTCAGCTTTGATTGGCGATATTAGGCTAAACCTATGCACAAATACTGACTTCAGGGATGGTATTGGAATGATTTTATGCAGCCTAAGGTAAGCTCAGCAAGCAGAAAGCGGAATCCAATCTCTTTTCCAAAATTGTATTTTTACTTCTCACACTCAAGCATTTTCATCAACCCAGAATAAATACCTTGGATACACCTCTTGAATTAAATGATGCTTTGGCAGCACTCTAACTCTTTTTCTATTCTAAGCAGGCACCTTAGACAACATTCAATGGAACTAATTAGGAAATCATAAACATCCTATTATTCATCTCTCAAGCTATCAATTCTTTTTGAGTATTTGAACTGTTAAAAGGACTGCTATCTTTGAACAAATTTGTTGAAACCTTCACTAGGCATAAGAATATAAGGAAAGTCTGGATGGATCGTAGCGAGACAAATGGCCAACTGGTCAACTTCTCTTCTGTTGGTACCAACTATATATATATCATATATTTGGGAAGCTCACAAGGCTAGAGTGGAGGGTGATGCCCCTTTTCACTGCTGCTTTCCAACAATCAGTATTTAGAGTATGCAGCCTACAGTTCAGCAGCCACTGACTGTCTTATCTTCCATGATCCTGACTGGTCCCCTTTAAAAAAAAGCTCTACCTGAGGATCACCTGCTAAATTGAAAGGAAGCAAGAGGAGAAGAGAAGCAGCACAGATGCAACCATCTCTGACACAATATCGCTCAGTTTGGTGGGAGAAAATGTTCTGTTCAATGGTGACATTCAGGATGACATTCTCTATGGCCTTCTTTTTAGTCTGTAAAATTGTGAAGGAAAAAGCAGCAGTACAGCAGGAAATTTGTGGGGGGAGGCAAGACTTGGCTTGAATTGATCCTTCCAATAGGTTATCAACCTGAGGAACTGATAATTGTAAAACTTCCATAATGGATTTCCTAAAACTCCAATAAGATTTTCCATCCTCCATCGGCCTTCTTCCTCATATAAAATGCAAGACCTCATTCTAATTTGAGAAGGCATGGACACCCACAAAATCTTAATCCTAACCTCTTAGAATTTTTATGAAAAAGGAAGACATGAACATGATATATAAACAAAAATGACATTGCTATATTTTTCCAATGTATTATACAGTCTGTTCTATATGAAGCATATCGCTCAGAAAAGAAGGAATAAACAATCATTCTGATTTCCCTATTTTTTTGTTGAAAAAAATGAAATGAATATAAAAATCATGAAATCAGGAATATAGCTACTGAAAAAGCTTACAGTATTTTACTTTGCTTTAATTATGGCACGTTCTGGCCATTAGCTGCTACATTAACTTTTATCCCAAACAGAGAATTCCAAAAATGTGCCAGGAAATCATGAAGCTTTCTTGCTTACTCATCATCTAATACAGAGCTGCACAATCTAGACACACCAGAGTTGAGAAGAATATATAAATACCTGCAGTATTTGATCTCCAGCAAGAAGCCTTCCATCTCTGGCAATGATCCCGTCACGATAAACCTCTTGAATAACAATATTGATCAAAGGTGTTTCATTGCCACCCACTATGCTAATTCCCAATTCAATATAAGGATTGGACCGATGAATTTCAATGGTGGTGATCTCACCTTCCGGTAAACTTGATGGCTGATGGATTGCTGCCCAGTTGGGAAAGAAGTCAATATGTACATATAAATACTTTTTTTTTCAATGCAATATGTTGCTAGACAAAAATAAAATAAAATAAAACAAAGTAAAAAAAAAAAAAGACACCCGATATGTCGTAAGTCAAACAAATTAAAACTAAGCCTGCATGACTTTTTGACCAAACTCAAATTGATAGTAGGTAGCTAATGTGGGGACACCTGAATAGAGACTAGAAGGCTGGAAATAATCTGGAAAAATTGTGTGTGTGTAGGGGGTGGGGCGGGATGGAAAAAAAACCTGTTTCGTCTGAATTTTTCCAGGTTTTTTCCAGGCCTTACCCATCTCTACATCTGAATTGTGACTTTTAACAGGGCTGCTAAAGCCCAAAGCAGATCAGCAAGAGCTACATAGTCAGCCAGTGATTATCAGATACCATATAGCAGCTTGTGCATCTCCAATTATGTATTTATTTGTTTGTTTATTTGTATATCAAATTTATTTGGCTGCCCATCTTATAAAAAGTGACTCTGGGAAGCATACAACAAAGATACAAAAACAACAAGCACCTGAAAAAAAAAGAGAGTCACAATTACAACGTTTTAAAAAGCCATTAGGCACAAAAAGATTAAATGTTAACAGCAATAACGGAGCCACTTCAAACAGTCCCCTGGGAATCCCAGGCTTAATGATGTAGCTAAATCTTTAGGGACTTTTGGAAATAAAGGATGGAATTAAACTCACTTCCCAGGGGAAGGGAGAATATTTCATAAGGTTGTGTGGGATAATAATGATGGAGTTTTAGAAAATTGTTTCACAAAAAGATGTATGTGAAAACCAAAGGAAAATTCATATGATTTGGCTTCAGACAAATTTAAATTTGTAATGGCCACTCACTTAAAGTGATATCAGAGCCGTTCATACAAATGTATAAACAACACAATACATTAAAACTGATGTTGTACATATGCAGCATATCACTGGCATAAATGCTTTTTATTTTATAAAATAAAGGTATAAATGTGATTATGGGCATGGAGCTCTCCAGATCCTGATTCTGAGCAAATTCTACCTCCCAGTTTTGTGGATCAAAAGTGAATGCTTGGTGATTGTCACAATCAAGAAAGCTGAAGATAAATAGGACTTTTTTTAAAAAAAAAAAACCACCTCCTGGTTATTTTTTAACACAAGTATTTATTCTGTGTAGCTCTAATTAATTCTCAAGGTTTCTGTAAACAAATGTTTAAATAATACTATTTTAGTTGTTGTAATGTTCTAGCTTGTTTATATTGATTGTAAGTTGCCTTTAGGTGAGATGGGAAGCATATGAGTTAAATACACACATACATACATACATTCATACATACATAAAAACAGGTTATTTGGTTGCAGTGCAGAAGAAAATCTGATTTTGAAATTTCTCAAAGTTTACCATTTAAAGTGCACCGATCAAACCGAAAACTAAAAGAAGAACAAAACTCACTCTCCGTTCCCATGTTCTCCTCAAAAGCAGGGTTATCAACCCCAGACTCATCTGTCCACACTGAAACCATTGCAGAGGTCATGATCTGCTCCACTGATGCCATCCCGGTCCCAGCATGCTCTGCTTCAGGTGACTGGGAGTCCAGATGATCTAGCATGGCATTCTCGTTTTCACTTTCAGTGGCTGCCTGCAGTTTGCTGTTCATCCTTCTCTCCAAGGCAGCCCTTCGATTGGAAGCTCCAGCACACCTAGAGAAGAAATGCTTCTATATTATCATAAAAACAGGGAACAGATGCTTGAAAAAAAAAAAAACTATCTTTAGTTGCATAAAGTAATGTAATATAAGCGTCCCCATATGCTGTCACTTGGAAATGATGGGAGCTATAATTAAAAGACAAAAATCTGGATATAACAGGAAAGTTCGTTTCTGCAATATTGATATTGTACAGAGAACTAGCCAATGCCATGAATGTCCTTTGGATTCAGATCTTCCAAATTTCTTCACGCATACATTTCGTTCAGACTCTAGAACTTCTGTTGAGTGCTTGGTGCTCTCTAAGCTTTGTGGTTTGTTTACAGAGATTTCATTGCCCAACTAGGTAGTATCATCAGTGTGGGTGAGTGTAGGATTTGCTCTCTGTTACTGTTAAAAAGAGAAAACAACTGTCAAGGAGAAGGCCACACCCAAAACTGGCAGGACAAGCTACTATATATCTCATTCAGTCACACAGATGATGTTACCTAGTTGGATAACGAAATCTCTTTAAACAACAAGGCTCAGAGAGCACAAGAAGTCCATCGTTCAACCCTGAGCTACAACTATCCTCTTCTTTGGTGATTCCTATATGAAGTGATTGTGGGTGGTCCACCAATATTTATTATTAAGTATGATTAGGACTTTCAGCACTCTTTCTTACTGCTGTGACTTGTTTTTTTTTTTTTTAAAGAAAAGAAAAATGTCTACAAACTTTAGAACAATGATCTTTGTCTTAGGTTCAGAAAAGGAAGTAACCCTCATAGGAATTCCGGTACAGCAGGCATAGAATAGGGGAGGGGAGGGCTGGGGAAGGGAGGGGAGAGGATTATATGTGCATTTTTTTGACTACTCCAACCAGCTGTAGACTTTGTTTTATTTTCATGTTCTGTAAGTGAGGGAACTAACACATTAAAAAAAGAAGAAATCTTCTGCCTCATACTCCCAAGAAATGAAGCTTGAAAGCAATCAAAACATATTTAGCTGACTTCATAGCTGCCCGCAACCAGAGCAAAACAACATTTGTGGCATCATCACACAAATGCCCACGCCTATATATTTTGCATCAGATGTCAGAACAAAACCACATAATGGTGGCATTCGTTCAATGACATCATAATGCACATGTCACTATTTCAGCATAACTTCTACCCGTCTCATTTAGGTTGGTCAGGAGAGGACATAGTCCAGACTTTATGATGCATTAAGGGATTAAAAGGACCAAAAACCATGCCTTTCCTCTAGCTGCACTTGCCCTCTGAAACATCACACCACCTGAGGTTCAGCTGGTCCCGACTCTGCTTACCTTTAAGACCGGAGTGTTTTTCCAGGCACAGGGGTCAGGAGAGGAATCAAGTCTATGCTATTAGTGAATGATGTGCTTGGGAATCTTTGGAACAGTATTTATTTATTTAATATACACTGTACTTATATTGTGCTGAAATTCCTTTAGCTGCCCAAAGTTGAATTGGTGAGACGGATAGCAAACAACAATTGCACTTTTCTGTGGATACGGTTGGCTGTCTTGACACCCAAAGGTTTCACTCTATGAATATCTGTGATCTTAATACATCACATCATTAAACTCCATCACTGTTCAGTGGGGACCTCCAATGAGCTATCAATCAGAACAGAACAGAATAACAGAGTTGGAAGGGACCTTGGAGGTCTTCTAGTCCAACCCCCTCCTCAATCCCTTAGTTGGGGATTGTTCCTCAAGGCTGGAATCATATAATCGATTTATCATTTATTAGAATTAGCGGGGTGGGGAGAGAATGGGAATTTTGCAGTGACTTTCCCCCAGGAGTGCAGAGGGAATGGAGATTTTACAGTATCCTTCTCCTGCCATGCCTACCAAGCCATGTCCACCAAGCCACGCTCACAGAACCAGTAGTAAAAAAAAAATTGAATCCCACCACTGGATTGGAGTCATGTCACACAGGGCTTTAAAGGTGGTGCCAAAAACTTGAATTGCACCTGGAAGCAGACCAGCAATCAGTTCAGCTTGCAAAGCAATGGTATGTATAACATGGGCCAGTTTAGGAGCACTAAGAATTGCTTGCGCTGCTGCATTCTGTGCCAGCTATTGCTTCCAAATGTTTTTTAAAGGAACCTCATGTAGAGTGCATTGCAATAATCCGGATCTGAAATGATTAGGATTTGAGTGACTTGGGAGGATCAGGAAGTCCTGACTCAGGAAATGCTGCAACTTGAAGTTGTGCAAAGGCTGTCACTGCCAGCTACTTTTTGAGCAGGGGTTCATGAGAACCCCAAGTTGTGGACCAGGTCTGTCTGGGGTACTGCACCTCATCCAGAAGTAAAGATGTTAAAGTCACAGTCGATACTTGACTAACGTGTGAAGCAGAATGTCTATCTGTTTTATCTGTTATATTTATAACTCTGCCTTTCTTTGGAGAAATCAAACTTTCAAGCATAGCATCAGTTCCTCCATTTTTTTCTGCCACAATTATGTACTAAGTTGAACTGGGAGGCAACGAAGAGCAAAAAATTAGGAAACAAAGTTTTCTAGGAAGAAGACAATTAATACTGGATAGCAGTTTGATTAGATAGATGGTACACTGTAGTAGTAGTAGCTGCAAGCAGCTACTAGCAATTATTCAATTTTTCCTGATCTCCCAAATGCCTTTTCCATATTTCACATTGTCTTTAATCATCGTTTGGGCCCCATGGGAATTCTTTTCATGACCTACAAACAGCTTGTAGAGTAGAGATCTCTCTTTGTGTGGGCATCCTCAGGTGCATAGGTTTGTTAACACTTTCTATTTGTTATTTTGCAATCCAGAGTATGATAACGATCACTGATTTTTACTCTAGAAAAGTAAGATTTTACTTATTTTTGACAGGAAAGGGTCAAAAGAAAAAGAAAATTGAGAGTGATTTAATTAATTGATGTGCTCCATTGGTTGTTTAATAGGAGAGCAAATCCAAGTAGTCTAGCTCAATTATTCTCCCTGCTACCCACATTTTGAAGGGATAATTCTACATTAGAGAATCTTTTCTCTAATGTAGTTTTGCAATTGTGTCTACATTTCAGAAAATCAGAAGGGAGAAAGAGTCTTATTTATCACATGATTTTTCACCCAAACAGAATGCATACATAGGGTTGTAAAATATCAACAGTCCCAGAGATAGTTTTTTTCTCCTTTCACTTTATTTTATTAAGAAGCACAAGGCTGATCTGTTGCTACTCAACATCTTTTAAATAACATTCCAAAAGGATACAGAATGGGAAAGAAACAAAATATATGAAGGCAGGCAGGCAGGCAGGCAACATAGAGGATAATTATAATCATAAAGTCAATTAGGCCCATCGGCTCACTATTTACCTGTTTTTCAGGTGTGCTTCCAGATCACATCTCTGCATGACCTCTTCGCATACTGAAGAAAAGGGACACAGCACCAAGAGCTTGTCAAGCAATTTGTGAACAAGGATGCTAGATTTTTTGCACAGTTTAAAATGCAGCCTTTTGCGGTCTAAGGGACAGAAGTCCTTCTCTTGCAAAAAGTTTCGTAGGCACTTATAGCAGAATGTGTGACCACAAGGCGTGTCTAATGGCTGTAGCAAGGGTTGAAGGCAAATATGGCAAACCAAATCATCGTCCACCTCGTTTTGATAATTGTACAAGTGGTTCTCTCTTGTCCAATGCTGCTGGCCACATTCAAAGCAGAGTGGGTTCAGGTTCTGTTCCGTGGAGACCATCTCTTCGTTCGAGGTGCCCATTATATGGTAAATTGGATCAGTTCTTTTTTTTTTTTCCCAGTAGAGATCTTGCTTGTAAAGGTCCTTTAGTAAAGAGTCATTACTCTGAAATATACACAAATGTACAATTACTGGTGCGAAGATCAGCTGCTAAAGCTAAGATGAAGAAGAATACTGAAAATACAATGCAGGAAGCAACTTCATACTTTTGCGATACATATATCATATGACTAAAAATTGGCCATATGCAGGAAAAGGGGAGGGGAGTTGACAGGAAGAGGAAACACATTGGTTTCCCTTTGAAGTTTTGTGGCATTTAATTCTGTTGCTAACTGCTCATTCCTTAAAAGAGGCAGCCAAGATTTTATCATATACAAATGTGTGTAAATTCTAAATCATAGTTCAGTCTTACTGCGTTTAGCACTCAAACACTGATTGATGGTCAACATAACTAGTAGGATATCCCAAGCACTAATCTTGACATTCTTGGGAAAACTAATTAGTTATCCAGTATCTTATTGTGCATTCTTTTTGTTCGTTCTCTGACTCGTTGTATATGCATGGAATTCTTCCAGCCAATGCTGTATATAGAAATAAATGCATAGCGCTATCTGCTCTTTTCCCACAGTCAAACATTTTCTAAGGCGGCATACTTTTTATTATGGACTTTTTGACTATAAGTGAAAAAAACAGCTGGAGCTCTTAGTACGTAATTCTTTTTTTTTTTTCTTTGAAAAAGCACAAAATCAAGGCTCTCATTGTTCAGTAAAGTTGAAGAGACCCCATTAATCAATCCTTCCCTTTAAAGCTGTCGGAAAATGACACATGTCTTTTCCTTTCCACTTTTAGGATTGCTGTCCAATTTAACAGGGTGCATATCAAAAGTCAAACGCATACAAGAAAAGTTTACATTGTCTGCTGATCTTAGGAGTGGACCATTAATAGTCCAAAGGCATATGTACCTTTGTAAACACCTAAAAAAATTTTTTTGCTAGATGAATTGTTCTGCACACATTTTAATCTTTAACTGATCTACAATGTATGCTTGTTCGTTGTTATATCCAGATTACATGGAAACCAAAAGCAGTCATATTGCCAAAAAAATCTAGAAATTATATTAGGCTGCACCTTCATTATTGTAGACCAATTAATAGTTTATAAAATAGTATGCAAACTTCTGTATTTCTAATAATTCTTTATGAAAAAAGGCTGAAAAATCCAGGTGCACTGCATATGCCAAATTGTGCTGATTGTCACTTCTCATAGCCTTTTGGTCAAGTTTTGGCATTTAGTTTTACCATATTTTTCTTTTGGTAGAGGAACAATACCAATATTCTTTTAATTCTCAGACACGGATATAGGAACAATACCAATATTCTTTTAATTCTCAGACACGGATATAACCTTAAACCTTAACATTAAACAAGTTCCACAGCTTCTTCATAAACAACTGTTACATTTCTCTATTTACACTTTTTATAACTGCAGCCTTACAATTTTCCAACATTCTTACAACCTTTGAGTCTTTTCCATCATCTTTGCACACAGATTCAGTTCGCTATATATTCTAACCTTCTTTACAGTTATTTATCCAATTCCAAAATAAGTTTTATTTCTACCCAAATTATTCTATATTCATTCTCTCTCTCTGTGCCCCTCCTCCACCGCCTGTCCCCTCTTCAATTACATCGTTTGCAGTTATTTTACCTTCTGGGCACATAGTGTGTGTCCAGAATATTATAGAACAGTATATTACATCAGGGGTCCGCAACCACTGGGCCCAGAACCGGTACAGGTCCATGGATCATTTTGTACCAGGCCACCTACTTTGCTTGGGTGTGGCCATCTTGTTTCGACGGCACTTGAGAAAGTGCTTCCGGGTGAGCTTGTCGGTTATCGGTTGAATGGAAAGCGCCGTTTGGGTGCTGAAGGAATCCTCGCTCCTTAGTTTCATCGAAGTGGGGGGGTGGCTTCGAACAAAGAGCCGTCCCGATGGTGGTGGAGTCTCGCGTTACTCAGGAGGAGATTAAGAAAGACCCCGAAAAGCCCATCGACTGCAAGAAGGTACAAAGGAGGACTTGAAGGTGGCGGGGAGAAGTGGGGGACGGCTGGCTGGCCGGTCGCTCGGCTCGCCTTGCCTTGGTCGTGCGTGCTGATGCCAGTACCAGTCCGTGGATCATTTTGTGATGCCAGTACTGGGTCGTGGTACAAAAAAGGTTGGGGGCCACTGTATTACATCTTTATTCTGCTCTCAGAATCATGATCAGTTCTCTTCTCAACAATTTACATGCTAGAATTTTTGTATCATCTTCTTACATGCATGTTTCTCATCCATATGTTCCTTTACTGCTTCATTTGATCAGCCCGGGTTTTTTACTCAGTCAACCCATTTCAAAGGCACGTTGTAACATAATTATTTTTACTCTTTCCAAAGTAACTTTCACATCCTCTCTAGTATACCTAATTTCTATTTATTATGCTCACTATCATTTCATTTTGATTCCTATTTTCCTACATGATTCATATTTTCTTTTCTTGCAATCATTCTACTTCCAATTACCTTTTTCCTTCTTTGTTTATTTCCCCCCAGATATATGTGTGACATTACAAAGAAATTTTCTGTTCCGAATTCAGAATCACTATTCACTATTCTTCATTCATCTTGTCAAACTTTTTTCATAAAGCAAGCTAATCCACCGCACTTTGTTTACATTTGTATTCATTCGTTTTCAAAGTTTTAAAAAGTGTATTTGAAACAAACAAACCATTCCCATTCTTTCCAAATGGCCCAATCACTTTTTCTGAGTTATTTTGTTTCATTCCCGCCCATGTATTCACCTAGCCATAGAACAACCAAGGGGCATCCCAAACCCTTCTCTTTAATTCTATTCTAAATTTATTTACCTGCCTCTTATCCAGCAGTGGGATTCAGCCAGTTCGCACCAGTTTGGAAGAACTGGTTGTTAACTTTCTGAGCAGTTTGGTGAACTGGTTGTAAGAAGAAATCATTAGGGCAGAGAACTGATTGTTAAATTATTTGAATCCCACTGCTCTTATCCACTTGATTCACAAAAACTAATACCTTGAAGAATGTGTAAACCCATTTAATAGCAAAGGTAATCATCACCTAGATGATAAGCTTGGGATGTTTCACTGCCTAGTTATTTGGCAGGGTTTATCCTAAGCCTTTATCACTTCCTTGTACAAACAGTTGACACCCAGCTATCTCCAGAGGTGATGTTCAGCCAGTTCTGACAGGTTCTGGAGAACCTGTAGTTTGGAGTAGTTTGGAGAATCGGTAAATATCACCTCTGGTTGGCCCTGCCACCATCTATTCACTGCCTCCCGAGTCCCAGCTGGTCGGCTGGGTCTTCTTTTGTTGCCCTGCATATGAGAACAAAACTGGAAAGCAGGTTAGTGGGATGAGGAAGGAATGGGGATTTTACAGTATCCTTCCCCTACCATGCTCACCAAAGCCACGCCACACCCACCAAGCCACACCAAGCCACGCCCACAGAACCGGTAGGTAAAAAAATTTTTGAATAACACCACTGGCTCCCAAGCTTTTCATAACTGAAATAAAGGGAAGAGGAAATGGAAAAAATGGGAATGAACAGAGAAAGCGACAAATATGTAGGCTTACTAACTAATACATAGGATGAAGTTTGAGACAGGAAGACTGGGAAACATAGAAATAATTATTGATATGCTTTAAATGAGAAGGAGAAATATAGTGATGTTTCCTCTTCCCCAAATTATTTGGGCATTAGATTATCAACTTTCCCAAGCACTTAGGTTGGTACTCATGGAATTGCCAAGCTGGAAGTTATCATTTAAGGTGGCCTTCAAGGCCAGCCTCCTACACAATGCAGAAATCCAAATTAAAGCATCTAACACATATGGCTGTCTGTCTTGCCGTCAGAACTTTTGAAATTTCACCCCCCTCAAAAAAAAAAGTAAGCTTTACTCTCCACTTCCAATTATAAGTGTGACAGCTTGGATTTACCCATAGTGTTAAATTGTTATTAATATTTAAAATTGTTATTCCCAATGAAAATATGGTGATGAATTTGTTTACTTTCACTTTTAGATGATATCCGAGGTTAATTATAACTTCACAAAAAGTCTGTTTTGTAATGGAGTCTGCAAATTGTGCAGTACTGAGATCGGTGCATTTATTCCTAAATGACACAGACGTAGGAATGGAGCAGTAAAGTGGCTTCTCATGCATACTTAAAATAAAAGGGATGGCAAGTAAATTCTATGTAAGGAATTCTGTAATTCAAGGAATGGGCACAACAGGAGAAAATGCAACAGAATGCTAAAAAGTGTGTATCACTTTACACAGTTTTTTTTTTTTTAAAGCAAACCTAATTTCACATATATGATGGGTCATGGCTTGAAATCACTAAATAGAAAAGGGCTATTGAACCAGCTAAATCTGTCATGGTTTGCTTAGATCATTTATATTTTCATATTTTTTTTCTTTTCAAATCCATGAAATACCTTTTCATTGAGGTGGAATTGGGGTGACTGAATGGAGCTGAGCATTTACTGGCCGGATGCTCTTCCTGGCGCCTATTGCGGAGTTCGCAGCAGATATTTTCTCTTTGCACCCTGTTAGAGAAACATCTGTCACTGCCTAGGATTGAACTCTCAACCTTCCAAGTGCAAGGTGAATGTTTTCACCTATAGGCCACTGCACGGTTCTATGTGTATTTCATAATAAGGAGCAGAAATTAATTTAAAAGCCAGCTACTTAGGCAAGCATTTCAATTGTCTTCAAGCAATCTTACTATGGAATAAAAGGAGGTGCAAAAAGTATAGTGGTAGTGGTCTAATTATTGTACAATTTAGAGTACAAGGATATTATCTATAGATGCTAACAAACACTATGCCTATGGCATGTATCTTAGATGTTGATCTATTTGCACCTTTCTGTCTCATTCATCTTGAACAGAAAACACGGCTGTTAGAAAGACGTTTCCCTAGATGTCTCAGTAAGATTGAAAAGGCTCACTGGGCACAAAAACCAGTATATTCTATGGTATTTATTACTTTCCTCTGAATCAACAGAACCCGGAATGGCCATTTCCTCTTCAACTACAGCCGCTTGTCTAAATGGGAAATCGTATCACGAAATATTCTGAAAGAGTTTCAGGAAGCTGAAGGAATGTGGCTAACTGCATGTTTCCACAATTGCGGTTATTTTGAGGATATCTACAAACACCTGAACAATTGGTGGAAAAGACAGAGTTGAGGGAGGGTCTAATGTGGTTTTTTTTCCTTTTCAGTTATATTTTAATCTTGTGAATGGATTGTTTATTTCCTCTCTGCTGGCAATGCTCCAATTTAGACTCTCATCATCACACTATGAGGAAAAATACAGACATTTCTTCTAGAACAAAATCTATGCATCACTAAATGATATGCTGCAGAAAAATAGAGTATCATCTGCACTTTGCTTTAGCCTTGACAACTGAAAACCAGGGGTGGGATTCAAATTTTTAACAACCGGTTCTGTGGCCATGGCTTAGGTTGTAGGCATGGCTTGGTGGTCATGTCACTGGGTGGATGTGGTTTGGTGGTCATGTTGTTGGCTGAACGTGGCCAACTCAATATCACTCACATCGAGGCACGCATCTCCTCGCCTGGCCTCTCATGACTGTGGGGATGCTGCAACAGTCATAAGTGTGAAAAATGGTCTTGTCACTTTTTTCAGTGTCACTGTAACTTTGAATGGTCACTCCACACAAGCAAAGTACCAGCAAAGGAGGGAAAAATGGGTGTTGGTGCTTACCTGATACGCCCTTTCTCATGGAGCTGCGTAGAGCATCCAGAGTGGGAGATGCTCCAGTCTCCACTCTTACAGGCTGAGCTATAATTGAGGAATGCTCCTTCTCCTCCACGTGACACCTCTGTAGCGTTCCCCAGTTTTACGAAGATGAGAAGACAAGCGACTATCCTCTCCTTTCAACTATGTAGCAACTCACAACTACTTAACTGTATAAACCATTGGCCGAAACAGGATTCCCCACCAGACGGACAATTTAGGGTGGGGCTGGATGCTTTACGCAGCTCGACGAGAAAGGGCGTATCAGGTAAGCACCAACGCCCATTCTCCATAGAGCTGCTGCGAGCATCCAGAGTGGGACATACCAAAGCATGGCCTGTCCTACGGGAGGGACTCCATCTGGGTTGGAATATCCTCTGGTTCTCTTGCCACTTGTTGAAGGACTCGCCTACCAAAAGACGCTTCTGCTGAAGTGAATACATCGATTTTATAATGACGAATAAAAGGTGATGGAGACACCCAGGTAGCCACTCGACAGATATCGAGCTGCTGAGGTAGCCGCACTCCTCGTAGAATGTGCGGTTATCCCACTGGGAACAGGAAGCGCCTGAGTTAAATAGGCCTTGGAGATTGTAGCTCTGATCCAACGGCCTACAGTAGACGGGGATACTTTGAAACCCAGTGTCTTTGGTTGGAATGACAGGAACAGTGATTCTGACTTTCTCAAAGGATGGGTGCGACTGATGTAAATATGGAGCGCCCATCTGACATCGAGGGTATGCCACTGCCTTTCCCTTTCTCGAGAAGGCTTGGGGCAAAAGTTAGGAAGAATGGGTTCCTGTGACCTGTGAAAGGCTGAGTTAACCTTGAGTAGGAAGGAAGGATCTGGTTGCAGGACCATTCGATCAGCGTGGAAAATGCAAAGATCCTTTCTAATGGACAGAGCTGCTATTTCAGATATCCGTCGGGCAGATGTAATTGCTATGAGGAACACCACCTTGAACGTAAGGAATTGGAGTGATGCCTCCCTTAAAGGTTCGAAGGGAGGTTTAGTCAGTGTCGTGAGAACCTTGTTAAGGTCCCAGGTTGGGTACCTGTGTATTATTGGAGGGGTGTAAATTGGTGGCCCCTCTAAGGAATGCTCGAATACGAGGGTGGTGTGAAAGTGGGTCAGCGGAGTTGCTAGAAATAACAGTTGATAAGGCTGCCACTTGCCTTCTCAAAGT
The DNA here is from genome assembly GCA_004319985.1 of Emydocephalus ijimae. NCBI lineage: Eukaryota > Metazoa > Chordata > Lepidosauria > Squamata > Elapidae > Emydocephalus > Emydocephalus ijimae. The sequence goes on from BHEV01035758.1 coordinate 32,971, forward strand.
ATTGGGGGATAGGCCCCTGTCCAATCCTTCTTGCAAGAAGGCCAAAATTTGAGCCATTGATGGGGAGAGCGGATTAATGCATGATTTGTGGCACCATTTGCAGAAAATGCTCCAGGTAGCATTATATATCCTGATGGTTGAAGGCCGTCTCATTGCCAGGATGGTTTCAATGACCTGATTGGAGAGACCCTCCTTTCTCAAACGCTCCCGCTCAATCTCCAGACAGCTAACTGGAGCCACTGAGGATTTGGATGCTGAAGAGGTCCCTGGGATAGCGAGATCCTGTCTGGTGGAATCCGCCAGGGAGGAGCCACTGATAGGTTGCGAAGGTCGGCAAACCACGGTCTCCTGGGCCAGTACGGGGCAACCAGAAGAAGTTCCGCCCTCTCGTGAACCAGCCTTTGGATCAGTTTGGGGATTAACGGCAGTGGGGGAAATGCGTATAAAAGCCCTGTGGGCCAGGGGCAGCGTAGGACATCGTGATTCTCTGCCCCCTTGGTGGGGTACCTTGAGAAGAACCTCGGTATCTGGGCGTTGAGTGGTGATGCGAACAGGTCCACTGGCGGGTGGCCGAATATCGCTGAGGCCTCCCTGAACAGGAGGGGATGTAGGTGCCATTCTGCCTGGTCTAAGGTAGCCCTGCTCAACCAGTCCGCCCGTATGTTTGAGGCCCCCGAGATGTAGTCTGCCCTGATGGATAAAAGGTTGGTCTCCGCCCAGCGACAGAGATGCTCAGCCTCCCTCATAAGATGGATGGAATGAGTGCCCCCCTGCCGGTTGATATGGGCCTTGGTCGTAATGTTGTCTATCAGGACTAGGACGTGGTGGCCACGCACTTGAGGCAGGAAGGTGTGTAGGGCCAGGTATACCGTGTGAAGCTCCAGCCAGTTTATACTGCACCGTTGCTCAGCTGCTGACCAGATGCACTGAGCTGAGAGCGAAAGGATGTGGGCCCCCCATCCTGATAGGCTGGTGTCTGTTGTAAGAGTGACCCTTTGGGGCTCCTTGAAGAGATGTCCCTTGTTGATAGCGGATCTGGTCCACCACAGAAGCGATGCGAGAACTCTTGGGGGAACCTTCACCACGGCTCTTGAATTGCCCCTTCTGGAATGCTGATATGGCAGGAGGAACCACTGCAGAGATCTGGTATGCAAGCGGGCCCAGGGAATAATGGATATGCATGAGACCAATTTGCCAAGTAATTTAGATAAGTCCAGCAATGACGCCTTCCTTGCTTGTCTTATCACCCTGACTAATTTTTGAATGCTGAGGAATCTTTCAGGGGAAAGGAAGACCCTTTCTTTAACTGAGTCAATCACTGTTCCTAAGTGAGCGATTCGAGTGGAAGGAGAAAGCTGACTCTTCTCCCAATTTACTAGCAGGCCATGGGCCTGAAGAACCAAGGGAGTAGTACTGATGTCCCTTATGGCTTGGCCTTTGGAAGGGGAGAGGATGAGAATGTCATCCAGGTAACAGTGGATATGAATGGGGAAATTTCTAAGGTGGGCCACTAGGGCTGCCAGGACCTTGGTAAAGGTCCTCGGGGCTGAGGCTAGGCCAAAGGGAAAAGCCACATACTGAAAATGGTGACCGTTGTAGCAAAAACGAAGAAATTTGACAAAGGAGGGGTGAATGGGGATGTGGAGATATGCTTCGGAGAGGTCAATGGAAGTGAACCAGTCTCCCTTTCTGATGCCCTGAAGAATAGACTGCACCACTAATAGCGCTATAAAAAGCCGCTGCCAAAGAGCAGGGGCGGCTTGAAACGGTGGCAGGGAGCAGGGGGGGCATGAAAGGCTGCTAAAACCCCCTGTTTTCTCCCCCTGAGGGATGAAAAAACACCCCTCTCAGACAGTAAAGACCAACCAGTAGCACAGGGACCAAGGAGAAGGAAAAGAAGGCAAACCTGAATTAATTGAAATGTGTTTTCCTGAATCGGCCAAGGAAGAGCTGCTAACTGCTGCCTGTCTCTTGCGAGGCTGAGCTAAAACTGGGGAATGCTACGGAGGTGCCACATGGAGGAGGAGGAGCGTTCCTCAATTATAGCTCAGCCTGTAAGAGCGGAGACTGGAGCACCTCCCACTCTGGATGCTCGCAGCAGCTCTATGGAGAAACCTCCAGAGACGTTCCTGAGACACAAAGTCTAGTCCTGCCAAGAATGTAATACGGGTTAATGGAGAGGCAGTTTCTGTAAGCAACACCAGAATGTTTCCTTCCTGCCTTCCTTACAGGATTAGGCCAGTAATTTCTTCTAACAACCGATTCTCTGAACTGCTTAGAATGTTAACAATCGGTTGTAGCGAATAGGTGCAAACTGGTAGATTCCCACCCCTGGTCTTAACCAAGATAAATAAGGTAATCTTAAATTGTGTAACATTTACACAATCTTACATGTGGTGGTGCAATTGTTAGAATGCAATATTGCAGGCTAATTCTGCCCACAGCCAGGAGTTTGATTCTGACCAGCTCAAGGTTGACTCTTTCCATCCTTCTAAAATAAGGACACAGACTGTTGGGGGCAATATGCTGAAGCAGTTCAGTCGTTCAAATCTCACTGGCTCAAGATTGACTCAGTCTTCTATCCAGTGGTGGGATTCAAATATTTGTACCACCGGTTCGGTGGGCGTGGCTTGGTGGGCCCACTTTTCTACGCATGCACACACTTTGCATGCACGCGTGTGCCAAATGTGCACTTTGCGCAAGCACAGAGGCATTCTAACTCACCTCCTGCAAGCCTGCACAATCCTGGTCACTTCAGCAGCTGCCGCGCAGCACTCTTCTGTGCGATGCAAAGCAACTGCACTTCAAATTCAGAGGATAAAGGTGAGTACGGCAGCAGAGCAGCGGAGAGAAGCGGTTCAGTCTTTCAGCTCATCGCTGCTACTGACTTGGCAGAACCGGTAGAATACCACCACTGCTTCTATCCTTCTGGAGTAGGTAAAATGTGAACCCAGATGTTGACTGAGTAACCTTGGGCCACTCAGCCCTAGGAAGAAGGAATTGGCAAGTCACTTCCAAAAATGCTGCCAAAAAGCCCTTCAGATGTCACCAGGAACCAAAATGATTTGCAAGTGTAACTTTACTTATAAGACGGAACTGCACTCTAATATCAACTGCTTAAGGTGGCTTTATTTTAGTCTGCAGTAACTATCACCTTGACAACAATCATTCCCAAACTCATCATCTCAAGATAGGACTGCTGCAATGTGCGGCACATGGAGCTGCCTTTGAAGACCACTCAGAAACTGGAATCAGTGCATAACACAGCAGCCTGTCTGCTGGCATAAGGGAGACATTACAGCAACGTCTAAGCTGTAAATATGGTACTGGCTGCCAATGTGAGAGACTTTGGGAAGTACGGAAAAGAGGGAACACTTAAGTGAGAAGGTAAATCCATCTGCATGAAGTCCACCGACATAAATTACAATTCTGACTTAGTGCCAAAAGACCTAAACATTTCAAATCATTCAAGGAGACTTACTGCAAATGAGATTGAGAATTTACTCTTGCAGTTACCAAGGTTCTGTATTTATCCTCAAACTAGTTTTAAACATGCCTTACTGAAGTTATTCTTGCTTTTTTTTTTAACTTGCCCAGCTGCACAGGGCCTTGACCACTAATTTGTTTCCGAGTACAATCCAAAGTGTTGGTTATAAACCCTCTGATGCGTCATTCTTGGTTTAATATTGTGAGTTGCCCAGAATAATAAACATGACCATTATAACCATATAAAGGCTATAGAAATCCAATACATACATTATAAATCTATGGGTTTATCTTTTCTGAACAGAATATGTCTATTCTGTGCATTCAATCTCCGAGATAATGCTTTGGATCCCTCCACCTACCTACAGAAGGCTATGGGGTTAGACGCTTAAAAATAGGACTCTGACTCCCTGTTATCCCAACTCACCTCACAGGGTTATTGTTGTGGGGATAATAGGAGGAGGAAGGAGAATTATATATGTTCATTGCCTTGAGTTATTTATAAAGTAATAAAGGTGGGGTAAAAATCAAATAAATAAACTGGTAGTAGCCCCTTTTTCTGCCCCCTGAGTCAAGGTTGATATATTCCATGCTTTAAGGAAGGCAGAAAATATGGCTCCTTTTTTTTTTGCTGTTCTGAAATATTTTCACTGAGCTGTTGGTTAACATAACTGAAGTTATTTTGGTTGTATTTTTAAAATTCCAGTTTAATTTTTAAATATATATATTTTGACTTTGTTTGTTATCATTTTAGTGGAAAGTTATTTTTATAATGAAAACTGCCCAGAATCTTTAAATGGGGGTGATGTGTAATTTTTTTTTCGGGGGGGGGGGGAAATGAGCCAAGAAATATTCTCATCGAACCCTCTTGTGTCAAATCTTTCCTGAGTTAAGCCAGGAAGCTTTACAGCAAATAAATAAATAAAATAAAAGGGAAAAATGAATCTGGAATAGAACATTTCTGACTGTGAGTGAGAACGTGATGATACTGAAGGCAGATACATCCCCTGCACATGGAAAGCTATTGAGATAGTCAAAGGAATGGATGAAAAGGAATTTATAAGGTACTCAAAGTAATCTACCGAACTGCCAGCTCCAAAACAAAAATGTATAATATACACAGGTTTAGGTTTTATCCCATTTGTGGAAAACATGTCTTTAAGATCAACCATACTTAGTTATGTGCCATCAGATTTCCAATGCGAGTGTACACAATGACCATGTTACATTTGTCACTGCCAGGTTGCTAAGGACGCTTGAAGAAATGTAAGCAATTGAAAACAAGCATCAATAAGAAGAAGAAAAAGTGTACAAGTATAAACCATATAATTCCCTTGGAAATTACCCCTTTGGAATGATAACCAAATAGCAGAGGTGATACCCTTGTCTCCTCTTTAAAATTATAGGCCACAATTGACTAGCCAGATACGTAATCATTAAACTGCAGGCTGTTTCCCTCCTAAGCTTGTTGTTTCTTTTTTCATGACGTAATCAGGATTCTGATTTTGCTCCTAACTATAATTCTGCAGTGATGAGACACATTATTACCTAGCCTTAGAAGGGAGATGCTACATATTAAATCTTGTTTCTTTCTCCCTTTCTGAAAAGAAACAGCAACATGCTGTCTTCAAAGTGATTTGGAAATCGAGATATACAGGAATACAAGAAAAATATCAAAACAGCAACAGTACTAATAAAAATCTTGCAGAAGCAGCCACAAAAATGGAAAATCTTCACTAAATTTCATAACCCTAAATTCAGTTACTAAAGATCTTTTCCCTAGTCTCAGCCAGATGGATCTCAGAAGTCCTTGACTTGCAAACATTCCTTTAACAACTCTTCAGTTACAATAGCCCTGAAAAAAACAACTTACAACTGGTCCTCGCACTTAACCCTACAGTCATGTGATCAAAATTTGGGCACTTGCAACCAGCATACAGCATTCCAAAGTCAGGTGATCGCCATTTGTGACCTTCCCAATTGGCTTCTGACAAGTAAAGTCAATGGGGAAAGCCAAATTTGGTTAACAAACTGTGCCATTTATATATAACAACTGCAGTGATTCACTTAACAATCACGGCAAAAAAAAAAAGTTATAAAATCAAGCGCAACTCAAGTTAACGACACAGAGTTCTCACTCAAGGCACAAATGACAGGCTCAAATTATCATACTTTGGACACATTATGTAAAGACCAAGCTCTCTGGAGAGGACTCAAAGGTTGAGAAAGGTTGGACATGCTCACTGTTTTGAGTTACTTGTAAAAAAATAATAAAGATATAAATAAAATAAATAAATAAATACACCTGCCCAATTATTTTGCATTTCCTTTCTTCTCTTGTCATATCATGAAACATCCAACCATATGAATCAGGTCTAACTCAGGAAAAAATGTGAGTCCCAAATGTTTAAGCTTTGTAAAAGAAATCAGATTGGCCACAGTAGATGTTGGATTAGAGATATCTTTAATCTGAATCTGGCAAGGCTCTTTGTATGCTCATGTGTCAAATAGCAATAGCACTTAGACTTATATACAGTATATTACTTCCTAGAGCTTCACAGCCCTTTCTAAACAGTCTACAGAGTCAACCTATTGCCCCCAACAATCTGGGTCCTCATTTAACCCACCTCGGAAAGATGGAAGGCTGAGTCAACCTTGAGCCGGTGAAGATCAAACCCTGGCAGTCAGCAGAATTGGTCTGCAATACTGGATTCGAACCACTGCACCACCACGACTCCTTTGAAAAATGCCCTTGAAACCTCAAGAATACACCAAAGCTTACTCAAATAACTGCTTTTATTTTTTTGCTGGTTTTTCTAAGCTATTAACAAATCTGATCAGTTTAATTTAATGAATCTGCAAATGAATATATTTTCATTACAATAACTGAATTCGGTTGCATTATTTAATCAACAGTGAAAATGCAATTTAAAGAATAGTTATTATAGAAAAGCTCACAAAAATATGGATGCCTGAACCCTATACTAAATGAAAAGTCTAAACTATCACTATATATATATATAAAAATCATTTAAAGGCAAACATATAAGGAATATTCAGTGATTTCCACATGGCAATCCTTAATCTAAGAAAATATTAATTACTGTGTAATGTCACGTTTTTCCATTTCAACCTTTCACAGTTTCTAAAAGTTGGCTGGCATTCATTATCTATCGTTACAGAACAATCTGTAATAGGAAAGCAAATTGGATTTTGGCATCCTGAAATGTTAATGCAGTAGAAATGATTAATCATGTGCTTGCTCCCCAATGATTTTTATTTAGTCTGCACATTTGTAAATTTTTGTTTTTATACAGGATGTGATTTTTCTCAACCTGCATCTCTCCAGACATGTTGAATTACAACTTCTATAGTTCCCAATAACAATTAAAATAATGACTCGAAATTGAGGGGTCTATTCAATCTACAAGGCACCAAATTGGAAAACTATGCACCACTTCCTTACATTTTCCCAGAAGAAACAATATATAGCTGTCCAGGGAAACTTATTTTAATCACAAACAGCTCCAGAATCATTTGTTAATCTTACTGGAGTTATGATGTGCCCAGAATCTGCTAATTCTGCCCCCCATGGTCCAGCTAAGTTTAGTTATAATTATAGGCCTGTTTATATCTTACCTTTTTTATAATTGGATCAGCATACTTCTTTTTTTTAATCCTCACAATGTCCAAGAATAATAAATTTACAAATTGAAAACATATTATAGGTAGTGATGGACTTGGATCTAGGATCCATTCAGGGTCCACCACCACCACCAGTTTAATTATCTCTTTTGTAAGCTAAGTCCAGTACTTTTCTAAAGCCAAATTTTGATCAACGAGGTAGGTCTTGAATCTACAATCTGAGGGATATCGGGAGGTTTTGTCCAATTTATCTAAAATTTGGCAGACTAAGTGCCTTAAGTCTGGCTGGATCTCCCACTGAACTCAGAAACATAGGAATGAACTGATTCCAAAACTATTCTGACAGGGAATGAAAAGCAAATTAAAGAGCAACAGATGGTTGAATAGGCTATTGAAAGGAAAGGGGAACAATTTCTTGTGCATCCATATCTCTGAAGCAGGTGAGGTTGGTTGAAAGATTTACAAGAATTTGCACTGACTACACTGCCTGCCAACTGCTTCATCTTCAACTCCACTGGAGCCAGCTCTGACAACGATAAATAACCATCTGACCACAACCCAAAATCAAACCATCAGCAAAATTCAGATTGAACCGTAATTAAATCCTGGCTCCCAAGAAAATGCTCAGTCCATTTTAGCAGAATTATAGCCGCTAATGTGGGACTTAGCTGACTGTCTTAATGAGACAGGGATACATCAGCAAATTAAGGATGACGTAAACTGCTTCATATTTTGGCCTTGTCTTTTTCATGACAAACACCTGGTGTTGTAAACAAAAGCAATATCCCTGTCAATTTCTGATGACTTCATTCTTCGTCAAATGTGACCTGCCTCAGTGGGTATCTGAGTGATTATTTAAAAAATGTACAAACTGGCAATGGACAAGAGAGAACAGCAAATAAATGATGCAGAACTGTAAACTGTGTTGTTCTAATTTCTCTACGGGCCTGTCTTCTTTTCTTTAAAATTTTATAGCAATATAGAAGCCACAAATTTATCTCAGCTTAAGAATCCAAACCCTTTTTCTCTGCCACTTCCCAAGTTTTCTTGCCCAGCAAAGTCAAAGGAGAGATTTGGTCTTTTACCTCATAGTAGATTTCATAATGAATCTCTCTTATTCTTCCTTCCTTCCTTCCTTCCTTCCTTCCTTCCTTCCTTCCTTCCTTCCTTCCTTCCTTCCTTCCCTGTCTCCTCTCTCTTTCTTCCTTTCCTTTCCTTTCCTTTCCTTTCCTTTCCTTTCCTTTCCTTTCCTTTCCTTTCCTTTCCTTTCTTTCCTTCTCAAAGTGCCAGACATATCCCATCCTTACTAGACTTTCACATCACTGATGCAATTTAGATTGCTTGATTGCTCCCAACTCCACATCCATTTGCAGAACTTTTATAAAACTATAGAGACAGAAAACTTTGGTGAGAAAATTTATGGTCTGGCAACATGTCTGCTAGGCCAGGGGTCTCCAGCCTTGGCTACTTTAAGCCTGGAGGACTTCAACTCCCAGAATTCCCCAGCTAGCAAAGCTGGCTGGGGAATTCTG
>BHEV01035759.1:0-23855 GCA_004319985.1 Emydocephalus ijimae
CTGTGCAGGGCAACCAAAGAAGACCCAACCAATCAGCTGGGACTCGGGAGGCAGAGAATAGATGGGGGTGGGGCCAGTCAGAAGTGATATTTTCTAGTTCTCTGAACTCCTCAAAATTTCTGCTACTGGTTCTCCAGAACTGGTCAAAATACCACCTCTGATTGTGATGAATGTTATTGTAAACACCCTGATTACGATAACCTAAAAGCAATTGTACCCAGACAACACACTTTGATTGAAATGGAACTTTTATATATTACACTAATAAAACAAATAAACTTGAAAAAAAAATCACTTTTACTGAATAAGATAGCTTTCTGGGAACAATCTTTTGGAAGATTGCTTCCACATCATGAAACATTGATTCAGCCGCAGTTATTAATGTCTATTATTTTGTACCTAAAGAAACAGGTGTATAAAATATTGTGTATTACATTCTAAATAGAACACTGAATAAACCATAACTCCATTTCCAGGGGTGGGATTCACAGTTTTTAACATCCGGTTCTGTGGGCGTGGCTTAGTTGGTGGGCATGGCTTAGTTGGTGGGCGTGGCTTGGTGGTCATGTGACTGGGTAGACATGGCTTGGTGGTCATGTTATTGGCTGGGCATGGCCAACTCAACATCACTCACATCGAGGCACACATCTCCTCCCTGGCCTCTCGTGACTGTGGGGATGCTGCAACAGTTGTAAGTGTCAAAAACAGTCATAAGTCACTTTTTTCAATGGTCACTCCACACAAGCAAAGTACCAGCAAAGGAGGGGAAAAATAACTCCAGAGAAGTTCCTGAGACAGGAAGTCTAGTCCTGCCAAGAATGTAATAAGGGTTAACAGAGAGGCAGTTTCTGTAAGCAACACCAGAATCTTTCCTTCCTGCCATCCTTATAGGATTAGGTCAGTATTTTTTTCTAACAACAGGTTCTCAGAACTGCTTAGAATGTTAACAACCGGTTCTAGCGAATAGGTGCAAACTGGTAGAATCCCACCCCTGCCTATTTCTGATTATGACATGTTGGCAAATTTTTTATGATGCAAATGTTTTATTTTAATTTTTTTGAATTTGTTAGGAATGTAAGTCACCAAACAGTTGGGTTGGAAAATATATAAATCAGGATAAACATTTTAATGCTGTTTCTTTAAGGGAATGTTAAAATTGTAATTGGGTGTGGTTCCTCAAATGGCCATAAGATGGAGCCAGAAACCTGGGTTGTTCTGTTCTCCTGTTGTTGAGAGTGTTGCTGTTCCTGCATTTCCCTATTGACTGTTGCTGATCATAGTTCTTCTTGGATTTGATGTGAGTCTTTTACTGAACTGTTTATGATACTGGACTTTGTTATTGGATTATCCCTGGACTGAAAACTGACTGTTGGACTTTGCTTAACCGATTTACTGGTAGTAAAACCTACATTTTACTATTCAGTGTATCTGTATGCTGGTTGTGTGTTATTCCTCACCACTCTCACTACGTCTTCCTGTGTGCACTCATTCTCCTAACGGAGGATTACCTCAACAGAATTGCAAGTTCCTATGTTATGGTGGTTGTATACTAAATTGGTTTGTTGCCAACTCCTGTTGTAGAAAACATAGTGAATAAATGTTGTTAGCTAATGAAACAAATCCAAAGTGGCCAAGATGATGGGCAGACAGCAATGAAATAAATCCAAATTAAACTTTATAATTTAGCAGCATGGAATACAGTTCTACAAACCTGATGCTGAGTAATGAATAGTGGCTGCCCTTCCAGATGGGTGATTCTGATAGCTACATCAAAAAGATGTTTAGAATATTGATGTGAGAAAATCTAAGATGATTTCAAATAAAATCAGTACACTAGTATAAAGGAAATAAATAGGACCCATAATGGTGTTGAACAAAAAAGGTGTTGTTTCTGGAAGCATCCAAAATAAGTAAAAGTGGGATATTGGTAATAATTTAAAATACATCCATACAAATAATTTTCCATCCCAAGTGAGATTAAGAAATGCAGGCTATTGTCTGTGGTTTTTCCACATGCAATCCAATATTTGACTAGTTGTCTACTCCAGCACTGAAGGAGCCCTCCAGATAGCCATGTTACCATGACAATAAAGCCATCTGTTCTGTTTGTATATCCTAACACTTGCATTCTTTGCCATTTTGAAAATGCACTTTCTATGGGTTTATATTTTATTTCCATAAACAGTGAGACAGAGCAGTCATTAGAATGTGCATCTAGATCTGTAGCATGAGTAACCATGGTAACTGCTGAAAGAGCATCAATTTTCTGTTCTATTCAACAATAATTAAATCACAGCAATATGTGAGGATGAGAGCAATTCAGATGACTCACAATGAAGTTATTTATACCTTTGATCTATAAGCTTCTAACTTGCTAGGCAGAAGTATAGAAGTACCCATATTGCTAAGCATATTTAGTTTGGGGGTGCCCATCTGAAATTTAGGTATTCTAGGTCTCAGCTGAAAAAGAGAGGGTAGGCAAAGGTTCTGAAATTTTATATCTCTATGCTATCATCTAGTGATCTTCTTGAGTTCTGCAGTTCAGATCTGGTATGCTAAACTGGGATGATGTCAGCCCTCCTGAGTAAACCATACAGGAAACACAACTCAGTGAGCTAATATTATTTTATTGTAAAGTTACATTAGCAGAATCTTGCAAGTCTAAAGATGCAAACTTCCTGTCACCACTTTTAATGTCTTTTCAATTATGGCACACCACAGATAAGTTTTTTCCTCTGATCTTTAAGCCTTTTCTCTTGTCTGTTTCCTATGCAGCATCTCTTTCCCTTATCTCTCAAGATCATCTACATATACTAGAGAGAATATGGCAAGGAAGTAACAGGCAGTAGGGAGAAAGCAGAGGTGCTTAACATGTTCTTTGCATCAGTCTTCATGCAAAAAGAAATTATAGCCCAATATACCAAAAAAACCAAGTTAGAAATAAAAATTAAAATAAACAAGAAAATGGTAAGAGAACATCTATTTGACCTTGACGAATGACCAGGACCTGACAGATTACATCCCAGAGTTCTGAACCATTGTACAATATCTTTCACAAATCCTGGAACACTGGGGAAGTACCTGAGGATTAGAAAAGGGCTGATGGTCTTCAAGAAAGAAAGAAAGAAAAAAAGGAAACTACTGTGTTCCTCTGAAAAGATCTGGTCTTATTTTTTTGGGGGGGGGCTCTAAAATAAGCACTATGGCTTATTTTGGGGGATGTCTTTATTTCCCCCCACCTATATACTTTAAGAGTACATGGGAGCCCACTTCTTCTGCTTGCTTGCAATGGGGCAGGAGGCCACATGGGGTGCCATTGTCACTACTGTGAGGAAGAGTGGAGCTGCCCCACCTGCCATACACTGGCTTACCACAATGCCCCTTGTTAGGGATACACACCCTAGCAGAACGTGCAACGGCAGTCTAGCAGGCAGGCAAATTATGTGAGATAAACGTTGTTGTAGTTTACACTCAGTAAGACAGATACACTGTGCCAGTTAAATTGTTTTTTATTCCAGCAAGCATAGTCAAAACAGTCCATATGTTATACACTAGTTCAGTCCATCCAGGGATTAATCAGTTGCAAAGTCCAGTGTTGAAAATAGAGGTCAGTAAACTTACATATAATCAGTCCTGCAATATATCTCTTTTGCAGTCAGAGATATGAAGAAAATCAAACCCCTTTTCTTCGCTTCAGCAACAGCAGGGAAACACACAGTTATCACCATCAATCCAACATTGTCAGCTACTACAGCAAAAGCCAGCTAACAGTGAGCTCTCTTGCTTCCTCTTATGGTGATTTTACAACCGCACCCAAAATACATGTTTTGCAATTAAAGTGATACTTACACTTAAACTCACTAACATAGTTTATATATTATTTTTACCCAAACTAAGTTAGGTAACCAATGTTATCCCTAACACCCCTGCATCCAGACACCTGCCTTGCCTCGTGGCTGTGGCCACAGCAGCCCCATATAGCAGGACCTCACATGGCCACCAGCCCACTTCTTCTGCTTGCTCATGTGGCCACAATGGAGTAGGAGGCCAAGTGATGTGGTAGTGATGCAGACATGGGGTGAGGTGTGGTGGGGCTGCCCCATGTACCCCACATCGGCTTACCTCAGAGCCCCCACAGCCAGGCCACCCACAACCCAACACCTGCCTTGCCTTGTGGGTGCAGCACTAGTGCATTACTCAGCCTCCTGTCCGTTGCGGCCGTACAAGCCAGCAGAAGTGGGCCTTCAGCTGCATGGGATCCTGCTGGTCAGGGCTGCTGGAGTCGCTATTACGAGGGGAGGCAGGTGTTGGATTGTGGATGGCCTGGCTGTAGGCGTCCTGAGGTAAGCTAGTGTGGGGCAGATCCACCCACCCACCACACCTCATGGATGCAGCACCACAAACAACCAGACAAAATGAGTGGGTGGCTGCACAGGCTTAAGGGGTTTATTTTGAGGGTAGGATTTATTTTAGGCACACATGCTAAAACATATTAGGACTTATTTTTGGGACAGGTCTTATTTTTGGAAATGTTACAGACCAATCAGTCTAACATCTATACCTGGGAAGATCCTGAAAAAGAGAAAAAACAGATCTGCAAACAACCAGAATCAAATCAAGTTATAACTAGTAGCTATTTTAGGTTTGTTAAAAATATATCTGCAAAGAACTATGGTAGAAGTAAATAAAGTTATAACTAGTAGCCAGCATGGGTTTGTTAAAAATAGATCATGCCAAACCAATCTTACTTCATTCTTTGATAAAATAACTTAATTAGTAGACCAGCAAAATGCTATGGACATAGTATACTTAGATTTCAGTAAGGCTGTCAAGTTCAAACTGAACCTGGCCTCAGCCATCTCTCTGTTCCTCAGTTGCCACACATGGGGGAAGGGGGTTAAGGACAGAGAGCTTTCTCATGAGTTTGTATCTGTTGTGTGCTCTTGTATTGTTGTGGTTGAAGCTGAAGTAGTCATTGACCAGTAGAATATTGTAGCAGATAATTTTGTGTGCTATGCTTAAGTCCAACTGTAGGCAGTGTAGTTCAAGGTTGTCCAAGCTCAAAATTTCAGTCTGGTGATATAGAGTATTCTGTTGCAAGCAGAGGAATGTAGTATTCTTCTCATGAAATACTTCTGGACTCATTCAACTGTATTAATGTCCAATATATACAGTGTGGTTTTCAGATTGATGAGCTGTATTCAAGTATTGGTCTAGCAAAAATTTTGTATGCTCTAGTTACCATTCAATATTTCCAGAGGAGAAGCTTCATAAGATTATATTTACAACTCTTAATGCCTTTTTGGCAATGTTACAGTGAGCTCTGGCACTTAGGTCATTTGATATGAGTACTCCAAGGTCCTTGACAGAGTGAGGATGGTCAATGAGGATGGTCATATTCACCTAGTTTTTCATCCTCCCCAAGCTTCAGAGGCTTTCCTAGAGCCTCTGGGAGGGCAAAAAGGGCCTCCCTGGGTTCCAGAGGCTTTCTGGAAGCCAGAAATGGGCTCATTTTTGGCCTTCTAGAACCTCTGGGAGACCCATTTTTTGCCCTCTGCAAGCCTCCACGTGGGCCCCGTACTTACTTGGGATTCAAAATGGGCCATGTGGGGACTCCTGGGAGGAGCGAGGTGGGCCAGCCAGGGGTGTGATTTGCCAGTTCACCGAATTGACAATAAAATTAGCTACCAGTTTGCCTGAACCAGGGAGAACTGGTAGCAGCCCATCCCGGTGTCAGGCTGATTGATCTGTCATTTTCTGAATTTGTTTCTGCCCCCCTTTTTTGAAGATGGGAACCACATCAGCTCTTTTCCAGTCCTCAGTTAGATCCTTGGTGCTCCAAGATCTTTGTTTCAATGGTTCTGAAAGCATGTCTGCCAATTCCTTCAGAATTCTGGGGTGTAGTTCATTAGGACCTGGTGATTTGGATACGTCTCGAGCTGAAAGGTATTTTTTAATTTATTTTTGCATATTTTAATTTGCATTCCAACCCTGTCATTACAGGGTTTACAGTTGTTTTTGATAAGTTGAGTATTGTTCTCTTTTTACTTGAAGACAGATGCAAAGTATGAATTAAACACTTCTGCTTTCTCTCTATTGCCTTTTATGTCAGCTTTCAAGATTTTCTCCCTCTGCTTTGCATCTTTGTCATAAGTAATGGGGGGAGGAGGGGAGAATGGTTATGGGAAGTGAGCTGGAAGTGTTACAAACCAGAACTGTATAAGCTGGGGAGGGGGTAGATTCTTGCTTAGGTTTCTATCCTATGCTATGCGCAGCTGCAACTCTTTATTGAAATATGTCAAGGTCAATGGACAGAGGCCTCATCACCACCTGGAGATACCCACATGATGATATACACAACTTTTAATTGGACGAGCCAATTGAACTATTAGGGGTGGGAACGTTGCCATCACTTTGTATATGTGATTTATGTGCCCATTTTCTCAGATTCAGAATTCTTTTGTTGCTACCACTTGATTTCCAGTAAAAGATATCTTTTCTCTGATTAAAAGAGTCTAAGTATTTCTTTCTTGGATTTTGAATGGAGCACCAGCTGACATTATTCTGAATCTCCACATTACCAGCCCACCTGGAGAATTAATAAATTTTCTTCTGAGTGGGTCTGAACACAATGTCAAATCCAGCCAGTGACCAAGAAGACTTGGGAGCAACTGGAGGATAAGATTCTCTGCTGTTAGAGGAAGCAGGGGAAGCCAACTTGTTAGCAGAACTAAATCTTGGGGAAAAACCAGCTGTAAAACCCAAATGGTCCCTGGGAGTCGGATGGAAGGATCCTGAGGAAAAGCCTCCTCCAGGAGTGACCACTACCTGTCGGCGTGGAAGAGAGGAGCCATGGCAAGAGAAGGAAAGGAAGAATTTTCTACTAACTCAAGCCATGCATCTTCTAAATGAAGCTATCGGAGAACCTCAAACTGATCAAAGGTATGAGGGAGAGGAGGGGGAGGCAGCCCCAGCCAGAAGAATCAGAGCAGCCACCCCCATAAATCAACCTGGGCAAGCACAACAGGCAGCAGCAGCCCAGGGCCCCCAGTGGGAGGAGTAATTGCCAGAAGATGTAGAACTCCAAAGGTCCCTCCGTTGGAAGTAAAACATGGGGGGGGGATCTCAAGGAGTTAGGATTCTTCCTGGCACAAGTCTGGAGCCATATGGAGCAATATGGAGCAGATTTTTTCTCAGAAGCAGCCAAAGTTAGATGTGTTACCAGGGCTCTGGAGGGAACAGCTGCAAAGTGGATGGTGACTTTGCATAATGATAATGCCCCTCAGCTGATGAATTATGACCTGTTCATGACTGCGCTGCAGGCCAGGTTTGAAGACCCACTTGCTGAACGTAAGGCTAGAATTAGGATGAAGACCATAAATCAGGGGCAGAGATCAGTGGCCAACTACACCCAGGAATTTAGAGAGCTGGCGCGTCATATTCAAGGCTGGTCCCAGGGAGCCCTGATAGAAGCTTTTGAAGATGGGTTTAATGAAGATGTATATCAAAACTGTATTGCCAGAAGAGACCCCAGTGAGCTGCAACTGTGGTACGTGCTGGCAGCAGAGGTGGAAATTGATCTGACCCGAAACAGATGCCGGGCGGTTTTTGGTTGGAGCAAGTCCCCACCTGTCCTCGGGAAGCCTTAAGACCCCAAAAGGGAGGAATGGCAGCAAAACCCAAGACCACTACATGCTTCTGATGTGGGAGGGAAGGTCACCGGGCTGCAGACTGCCGTGCCAAGCTAGAGCCAAAGGGGGCACCAGGAGGAGGAAGAAAACCTGAAGAAAAACCAGCAAAGCCTCGCGAAATGGCTCTTAAAGCAGAGGAGGTTGTAGAGATTGCCCCTCTGAAAGGAGAAGAGCTGGGAACTCCAACCTCTTCTGAAGAGAGTGAATCCGAATCGGAAGATGACTCAATGGTAAGTTCAAACAAGGGCCCTATGACCATTCCAGTGAGATTAAGGGTACCCACATTGGGACACAAAGGGGAAATGCTGGCCTTGTTAGACTCTGGGTGCACAAGATGCATAACCAGCTTGAAGATAGTAGAGAAAATGGGCTTAAGGCTAAAGACTTTGAAAACACCCATAGCCTTTTGCCAATTGATTGGATCGGTAGCTGGGGGCGGCCCTGCACATTGAATAATGGAACCAATAGAAATGATGATGGGGAAGCAAAGAGAGACTTTGTGTTTTATTGTGGCTCCTGGGATGGAGCAGCCCCTAATACTGGAGTTGCCCTGGCTCCAGAAATGTAACCCCCAAGTTGATTGGAGGAGAGGGTCATTGTGCATACGTACTGACCAATGCCCAGAAGGGGAGGGGCAATCTCAACTGAAACTCAAGAATCCCACTGAACTGGCCTCCGCTGGCACCAAGAGCCTGAATGGGGAGGAGAAAATTCTGGAGGAATATTGGGACTTAAAAGGAGGTATTCAGTGAAAAGGCTCGAATGAGCTTCCCCCCCCCATCACTCAACAGATTGCAGTATTGAAATTTTACCCAGGGTGAAACTCCAAAAACTGAAACTGTACTCAATGACACCGCAGGGGCTAGAAGAGTTGTGGTCATTTATCAATAAGAATTTGGAACGTGGTTTCATCCAACCTGCTAGACCCCGGGTAGCAGCCCCAGTATTGTTCCATGAAAAGAAAGATGGCTCTCTGCATTTATGCATGGACTATAGAAACCTCAACGCTATTGGAGAACGTGTACCCCTTCCCCTTGATGAAGGATATGTTGGCCCACTTGGCCAAAGGGAAAATTTTTACGAAACTCAACCTGAGAGAAGCATACTACTGAGTTCGAATTAAGGAAGGGGATGAATGGAAAACTGCTTTTAACTGCCCAATGGGTTGTTTCCAATTCAACGTTCTTCCATTTGGCCTACAGGGGACCCCTGCAGTATTCATGCATATGATCAATCAAGTGTTGCATGAACATCTAAACAAAGGGGTATTGGTTTATCTTGATGATATTCTTATCTACACGGAGACTCGTGATGAACATGTGAAACTAGTGCAGTCAGTTCTGGAAAAACTTCGAGCTGCTGAGCTGTATGCAAAGTTGTCCAAATGTGAATTGCACCAGGAAAAAATTGACTATTTAGGCCAGGGGTGTCCAACCTTTCACCTTCCCTGGGCCACATTAGAAGATGAAAATTTGGTTTGGGCCACACATAAAATAAATAAATTTTGCGGGATGGGGAGGGGGGGAAGAAAGCTCGCCCGCCTCGCGCCTACCTCTCCTCCTGCAAATGGCCCGGCTGGATGCGGCAGGACTGGAAGGCGAGGACCGNATGTGAATTGCACCAGGAAAAAATTGACTATTTAGGCCAGGGGTGTCCAACCTTTCACCTTCCCTGGGCCACATTAGAAGATGAAAATTTGGTTTGGGCCACACATAAAATAAATAAATTTTGCGGGATGGGGAGGGGGGGAAGAAAGCTCGCCCGCCTCGCGCCTACCTCTCCTCCTGCAAATGGCCCGGCTGGATGCGGCAGGACTGGAAGGCGAGGACCGGGAGGCTCATTGCAGCAGCAGCAGTGGTGGCGGCAGCAGCAGCAGTGGCAGTGGCGGCGGGGGCAGAAGCAGCAGTGGCGGCGGAAGCAGTGGTGGCGGCAGCAGGGACAGAAGCAGCGGTGGCAGCGGCGGCAGAAGCAGCAGCGGCGGTGGCAGCGGTGGCAGCGGCGGCAGCTGCAGCAACAGCAGGAGGTGGTGGAGTGGGAATCTTGGGCTGTGGCTGCCTTGGCACGAGGAGTGCTCTGACAGCGGCCACCTTTTCTGTTGCTGCTTGGTGTGGCACTCGCCTCGCCCTGCCTTGCGCCTGCCTCTCCTCCTCCTCCTCACTGGCTCTTGCACAAAGGTTGGGGTGGTCACTGGGCCGCATTATGAGGTGACCTGGGCCGCATGCGGCCCGCAGCCCGCGGGTTGGACAAGCCTGATTTAGGCTATCGCATCTCACATGATGGCATAGAAATGGATCCGGGGAAGGTTCGTGCCATTTTGGAATGGGCCCCTCCCCGCACCAGGAAGCTTGGGAGTTTCTTGGGATTTGCTAATTTTTACTGTCAATTTATCCCTGCTTTTGCGAAGATTGCAATACCTATTACAAATCTCCTAAAAACCAAAGGGGAAGTGAAACTGAAGCCTAGTAAACCACTGGAGTGGTCCATGGAATGTCAAGCCGCTTTTGAGAAACTGAAATGACTGTTTGCTGCTGAACCAGTACTCAAGCACCCGGACATGGACGCTCCTTTTGTAATCCAAGCCGATGAGAGTGACATAGCAGTCGGGGCGGTGTTACTACAAGCAAACAAGGCGGGGACTCTGCAATCGTGTGCATATATTTCCCATAAACTAACTGAAACTGAAAGAAGATGGGCCATCTGGGAAAAAGAAGCTTTTGCAGTTCGCTGGGCTCTGTTAACCTGGAGGCATTTCTTAGAAGGGGCAAAACATCCATTTGAGGTGTGGACGGATCATAAAAATTTGGAGGCTTTGAAAATGTCTCAGAAGCTGTCTCCCAAGCAAGTTCGCTGGGCCCAGTACTTTTAGTGCTTTAATTTTTCATTGAAATATATTCCAGGGGGGAAGAACTTCATGGTGGATGCTTTATCTAGATTACCTCAATATAATAGTGCTCGCCAAGAAGTGGTATGGCCTATTGTCCCAACCAAATAGTTGGCAGCTCCAGTGGTTACGAGAGCCCAGAAAAAGAAGGTTGATTTATCAAATGATTTGACTGCACAATTAAGAGACGCTCTAAAACTTGATGGTTGGTTCCTTGCTCACTCAAATAACTGTACGGTTAGAGATGGATTGGCACGGGTGGGGGCCAAATTATATGTGCCAGCGAAGCTGAGAAACCAAATATTATAGCAAGCCCATGACTCTAAAGCCGCTGGACATTTTGGATTCGTGAAAACCTTACACTTGGTTAAAAGGCAATTTTGATGGCCTACCTTGAAAAAGGACATTGAGAATTATGTGGCTAGCTGTCCTATCTGTGCCTCAGCCAAATGGCCTCCTAGTAAACCAGCAGGCTTACGACAAAATGTGGCTAGACCAATGGCTCCATGGAAGGAAATTTCTATGGATTTTATAGTGGAATTACCTGAAAGTGGGGGGAGTACAGTTATTTGGGCAGGAACAGATTTGTTTTCTAAACAGGGACATTTCATACCTTGTCCAAAAATCCCATCTGCGAAAACATTGGCTAAACTATTTATTTTACATATCTACAGGTTACATGGGGTTCCTGAACACATAATCTCAGACAGGGGTGTCCAGTTTATCTCAAACTTTTGGAAGGAGTTCCTTAAGTTATTGGGCTCTGCCCAGGGCTTAAGCTCTGCCCACCACCCACAAGGCAATGGTGCTAACTCGGTATTGGAACAATATCTTCGATGTTATATAAATTATCAGCAAGATAATTGGGCTGACCTTTTGCCATTCGCTGAGGTGGCATATAATAATTCGGTACACAGTAGTACAGGGTTTACTCCATTTAAAGTGGCTTTGGGACAAGACTTTGTAGCCATACCCGATCTTCCACGGGAGAAACCTAACATTCAGTCATTAGATGAATGACTTCTTTGCCATCTTTTCCCCTTAGTGGATTGTTTAACTCTTTTCTTATTTTTTATGGGTTGAAAGAAACTTTAATTTTTTTTTTGACTTTTGTGGCAAGTCTTACATTGTTCAAAGCCTTAACTTTCCGAACAATTTTTGCAGGTTCCAGCTATTTTTTGGTATTCTGCTTTAGTTATATGTTCCCTTTTCCACATTTTGTACTTATCCTTTTCCTCTCTCAGTTGGTCTCAGAGTTGTTTGTTAAACTATGCAGGCTTTTTTCTTGGATTTTTTTCAGTGGTATTCAACTCAGATGGGCTTTTATAATTGTATTTTTCTGTTTCCCAAGCTTCTTGAGTCAATTTGCTCTTTTAAGATTTTCATCCATGGTATCCTTCCCAAGCTGTCTCTGAGTTTGTTAAAATCAGCTTTTTAAAAATCTAATACATTGGTTTGATTGATTATATTCTGTTGCTTGTGTGTTTTATATTGAATTGTAATATGACATGGTCACTCTCCCTAAAATTCCTGCAACTTCAATCCCCTCTATCATTTCTTAGCTGTTAGTAAGAATAAGGTCCAGTATAGTTGCCTCTTCTACCTTTTGGGTGAAGAAATTGGCAGGTAGGTGGGTCTGTTCGATCTTCCACTTGAATCTGTTCAATCTAGAACTTTTTCCCATTCAGTTAACAAGAATGAACTTCTGAAAACCAACCATATCAAAAGGAATCCTTTATTGAGATGAGACAATTCATGTCGGAGTTCAAAGCAGCATCTAAGGTCTCTCAGGCATACATGGATAGATCAGGGAGTTTAGAACCCCTCCCTTTATCTCCATGTGTATTTAGTGAAACAAAAGCCAGTATGTTAATTCCCCCCACCCCTTTTGTAGAAATGATCTTTTTCAGAGTTTCCCAGAGCATACCTAATTTTCCCCCCACCCCCTTTTTAGAACGAACTTTTCCAGAGGTTTCCAGGACACATCTCACTGTGGAATTTTTATGGTCTTCTCATCTCCTGGCTGGGCCTCTCAGAGGTGATAGGTTCCAGCCATCTGGGTTCCTCCCTCCATTGTATCATGTGTGAGTTATACAACTTCGATATAAGATTAAATATATTCAGGTTATATCAAGAAAGGATTTCTTTATCAGTCTCCCCCCCCCTTTTCTTCTTCCACTGAAGAAATGACAGATAAACGGATCTGACAGTAAGAATAAGGTCCAGTAGTTGTCCCTGTAGTTGCCTCTTTTACCTTTTGGGTGAAGAAACTGGCAGGTAGGTGGGTCTGTTTGATCTTCCACTTGATGCAGTTTGCTTTCCAGTTGATGTCAGGATAGTTGAAGTCCCCCATTACTACTGTGGTTTTTCCTACATACATTTAACTGAATAGCAAAAATGCCATCTACTTCTTCTACTTAGTTGGGTGGCCTATAGTATACAACTATGGTGTTACTATTTTTTTCCTTTTATGTTGACTCATATGCATTCTAGTGGCTTTCATGATTTGTAATGTGCAACTCTGTAGAGGAAGTGAACTCTAACATATAATGCAACCCCATCTCCTCTTTTGTTAGGTCTGTTTCTTTTGAAGTTTATATCTTTCTATTAGTACATTCCAGTCATGAATGTACTAATCCCACCAAGTTTCTGTAATGGCAACTATAGTATACCATACTTTCCCTCATGTACCACCGGTAGTATTTCAAGTTCATCCTGTTAGTTCCCTAGGAGCATTAAGTGTATATGGATTTAACTTTTTGTGGCTTACACTGGGTATGCTTTCTACCATCTACTTTGCATCTGCATTTTTCTTCTTTCTCTTTACTCCTTACCTCATTTGACTGGTTATCTAATGGTTTATGCTTGGAATTAAGTCCTAGGTTGTGAAGATTGGTCACCCTCCAATGTCATATCATATATATTTAATGTTTAATTTAAATAAAATTTAATATAATGAAAAAGCATCTATTATATTTTATTACATTATATATTTTGCATAGAATACCTACAATAGCCCAATGGAATTAGAAGTTGGTTTGATGAAATAAAAATCTTATTTATGGATATCATTGCCCTTTCTAGTGCTACTCTTTGGCACATGAAATGCTCTTTTGAATCAATTATTTTCCTTGTACTTTCTCACATTATTCAACCATGTTTCTCTAAAAACTATACTTTGTGATGAACTGATGTTGAAAGGGTTCTCAAAGTGGTTTATGGACTTTGTCTCCCTAATCAATTAACACCTTATTCACATGGACTAGAAAGAAAAAGACTTTTTATTCAAAAGTTAACTCATTGCTCTTACCTTTGGCGTGGCATGCACACCAGAGGGCATGCAAACTTCTGGATAAAGCAACAATAACCACAAAAGGAAAATATATACGTCAAAAAAAATGCTTGGTGTCCAGAACCCTTTATTACATAGAAGAATGATCATCAAACAAAATGCACAGGCCTGGGTGCGACTAAACTCTTTGGAGCTGCATCACACAGATCTCAGACAATTGACCAAATAATGAAATGCACTAAGCATCTTCATATACTTTCCTTCAGGGATAGCAACATCCTGAACGTGTTTTGGGAGTGTAAAATTAGTAAAGTAGCAAGAGCAGTAAGGTCAATGTAGGTAGTGACTTGGTTAATGCCCAATACCCTACACCAGATCCTTGCAGAGCAAGATTACATTATTCTTATACATTTGCATGTTTCAGGATATCTAATATCTTCAAAACTTCCTATGCCTCTTCCCTTTACATTCTTCTACACTGCTTTTTTGGCTGAGAGAATGGCTACTCTATACAGCAGAAATGTTTAGACTCTCTTCTGCCAATTCTTTTGCTTTTATTCTCCACTGTAATTAACAGGTTGAATATTTTCAAGTTATAGGCCATTCATACCCTTACTTGACAAGACTGAACTTTAAAAGTATATAGTAAATCCCAGCATAGTAAGATGGACTATATATTTTTATGGTGATGGTATGGCAAAAGACCAACTTTGATTCCTTATTTTGGGTTGCTAAGTGAGGAATGGATATGCAGGGCCAAATGAGGGCCAAATGAGGTATCCAATGCATAATTGGTATTCACTGGAAAAATCTGTTGGGTATGTGATCAAGACACCAATGAGGGAATGGGAGATCACTAAGAAAAAAATAGTCTTGCATTGCTTTTGGGCTTGTGCAACATTTTTGCTGGGAAACTGTTGCTGTTTTGTATCCCAATAGTTCTTGTCTAAAGGGATTGTCCCATGCCTTATTTTAGAGGCAGTCTGTGTAGTTCATATAAAAGCAGCAGAGTTATAAATTAAGCTGCTGCAGGAATAAAAATGAATGTTCATAATTCTGAGAATCTCAGTTTCCATTAATAGTACTACCTGTGTATTTCCCCAGGTCAGTGTAGCCCAAAAAGCTCTGGAACTTCATGCCATCAGAACTGAAATGTGCATATGTGTGAATGAAACAGAAATACTTTTTTGAAAAACAAAAATCTTGCATTGAATCATTTTATAAATGATTTATAATAAATGTTCTTGAGATATGAGATGGGATGTTAAATAAGATTCTTTGAAGGGCTGGCTGAAGACTTTGGCAATGTTAGAACTTTCCTGGCCAAATGAGTGAGGTTGCTGCTTGCTGAGTGGAACTGAACAGAGCAAAGGATCTACTTAGCAAAGATTTTTTAAAAACTGCCCCAAGTACAGTTTTCTGCAGCAACTTTATAGGACCTTTTTTGTTTTTGTTTTGTTTGAAAATAAGAAACTGTAAACACAACAATTTCCAATAAGACTCAATATACTGGTGTACTGACTGAAGTGCCAGTCCTGATTTTCCTATCCTGCCCATCCCACCCTGTCCCTTTCTTTAAAAAAGGTTGTGATAACAAAAATTATCATTCCTTACAAGTTGAAGCACAGGTAACAAACAGATAGAAAAAACCAGATGCTGGAGTGGATGAGGTTCTGCCTGGAAGGTCCATTGATTTTGCTTTCTTTCCAGAGGGCTCCTTGGAAATACCTGAGTTGCAGGGGATGTTCCTCCATTTGTTAAAATCTTGTGCTGGAAGCAGCTCTTTATGCTGGGATAAGAGCAGTATTACTTCTTTGCCCCTTCCCAAAAAGAACCAATGCTGATATCTAAGAAGAGGCTCATTATGTGTCCAAGATCTCCCTGGTGGGGGATGGCTCATGAGGAAGGCCTTGTGTATTGTGGAGGGTCTGGTTGTGGGGCACTGAATTCTGCTGGAGCTCAAGTGCAATGGCATTTTGTGGGAACTCCTTCACTTGCTTCTTGTATTCTAGGAATGTGCAGACCTTGGTAGCAATGGCAATTATATTCTTGCCAATGAAGATTGTAGAGACTCTGCTATCTTGAAAGAGGACCATATTAATGGCTCGGATGAATATAGTAACCATGTTTATGGTCACTAGACTCAAGACAGGGTAGAGCATCATTTTCTGGGGAGCAATATGCTCTCCTTGCATACTAATCTCACTCAAGGAAACACAGGGCAGAATCAAGAGCAATATGTAGCAATAGAAGAACATGAGTCCTTCTGCCCAAATTGGCAGACCAGTCTTGTGTGGTTCCCATAGGTTGGCTTGAATATCTAAGATATCCAATAAATCCAAGGCCACCCAGAAGAGACGACCTCGCAAATCCTCTTTCTTCCGGAAGGTACGTATATATTCCATGCTGTCCAAGGCTACTAGCACTAGGTACAATCCTGGCACACAAATGGAGAGAAGCAAGGTCAGCGCCTTTCTAGCCACTGTTTCCAGATTTCTCTTATCAGCCTTATAGTTCTGGAATATAAAATACAGTTTGATTTCCAGCACAAAGATATAGAGGAACCAAAGAATCATAGCATAGCCTCGTTTGGCTGTCTTTACCTCAGCCCCCACCCAGACGGCCACATAGCGCAGCACAATCAAAAAGCAAATGTCTCCTACCAGAACAATGATGCAGACACCAATTTTACGAGGCCCTTGGTTTTGCTCTACCAGATAAGCATCCATGAATGCCATGCTGGTCATAATAACAATGGTGGTAAGACACACATGGCGCTTGTCTGGGGGTGGAAGCACCATGATGAGCTATCCACCCTTTTCTTCCCACTTTGTGGTATTGCTCCAAGGGCCAGCCTTATATTTGTCACAGGCGAAATCTCTTGAAATCGTGGGCAGTAAAACTTAATTATAAAAGAAATTCCAGTAAGGCAATGACAGATGAACCTGATATTTCATCTGATACCCTCAAGTTCTGATCACTCAGAAGTATGGCAATTATCTGACTTGTTTGCTGCATATAGATCAAGATTTCCACCAGCAGAAAGATCCTTTGCTGCTTCCCACAGCATTCACCTTCTGACCACGCTTGTTGTTAGCATTTCTGATAGTATCTTTGAGAAGACCTTCATTTCAGTTACAATTGTTTAATTTTTCACTATTTAATGTCCTTCTTGAAGAATGAAGAGGCCCTCATCAGCTTGTAGATAATCCTCCTTATGGGATTCTTGACAGCAGCTCATCACATTTTTCACCAATTAAAAAAATGATCAGGCATCAACCATAGTAGCATGCTAGAATAGCAGGCCAAAACTTATTGCTCCCCAAAAGCTGAATGATTCAGAGTTTTTCAAAGCTGCAAACAAGGGTGATCATGTCCCAGGGTATCTTTTCCCCTGTAAGTCCCTCTGCTCCTCCATCCATGACTCTATCCGGAGCAGAATCCATGGGGAGTAATACTTGCACTTCCAAGAGAGGCTTCTGATCCAGCATCTCTTTCTTGCTACTATCCATTCTGAGCTGCAAAAAAAAAAAAAAAAACCCAGAAGAAAAATAAGTAAGGGAAGTTTCAGTCATTTGATTCAAGAAGCTGCCTTTTTCAGCACTGATATTGAAAGTTAGAGGAAAGGAACAACTCCTCTGTTTTACAACTTTGTATTACAAAATACTTTAAATACTTTGTGGGGGGATAACCTGCATTTGGGAAACAGGTCTTTGCGCTGGCTTTGCAAATGATACAAAAGCAGCTCTGTCATCAAAGAAATTTAGGCAAAGTTACACTTGTAGCATAACAGTATACTGCTATTTTGCAATTGCCTTTGATGAGCCTCCTTTTAACTTCTTTTCTAAAATTTTGATTCTTGCCTTTTGGAGGGAGATATCCAATCTTACATTGATACCTTCTGTTTAAAACAGAAGAAAGGAAGTATTATTTATATCCTTATATTTTTTTCCCTTTCTGTCTGTTTAAATCATCTAACCCCCCCAATATCATGTAGTATTAAGGAAAAAAATCTGGAGTTTGCCTCAAAGGAGATATTAGAAAAATCTCTCATTCCAAAATACAACCAAATCACATTATGTTGATGTGACTTTATCACTCTACCTATCCCGTTTTTAAATTGATTTTGGGAGGCCATATTGTATGATTCCATCTTCCCAAGCCACTAAGCCTCCTGTGAATATGTTAAACTTAACTTGAAGCAATCACCTCTTTTCTCCTTTTCCCTTATACTTGGGAGAAGGAAAAAGCTCTGTATCTCTTGATCAGTATCTTAAATGTATTTGTGAGATACCTCTTCCTCTGTTCTATACCTCAATCTAACATCTGATTTAATTAGACAATTTTGAAGCTTCAAATTAATTTTTCATCTATTCACAGCACTTTCCCAACTCCTCTCATAAAACATGTATTTTAGAAGGCAAAATGTATTGACTCATTGTTCTGGCCCAGATGTGCATTTTATAGGACCAGAGAGAACTGGGCCATGATCAGAAAGAATAAGAAAGGAATGCTATGCACTAATGGTTGTTGACAAGAAAGAATAGCCACAGAAATCTTTCAAATATCCTTTAGGAACCACTTCTGCAATTACAACTATTGATTCCAAAATGAAGTTACCTGCACAGCAGAGATGGTATTCAGCGGGTTCTGACCAGTTCTGGAGAACCGGTAATGGAAATTTTGAGTAGTTCGGAGAACTGGCAAATACCATCTCTGACTGGAGATTTTAGAGTATCCTTCCCCTGCCACGCCCCCCAAGCCATGCCTACAGAATCAGTAGTAAAAAAAAAAAAAAAAAAAATTGAATCCCACCACTGCACAGAAATGATAGGTGTGAGTCTGTATCTGCATACTTTTCCCCAATTACATTCTTTGCATTCAACCCAATATGTTATACGAATAAGAGAACGTTATTCATGATAATGCAATAAATCTTTACATGTATTAAATATTATGAATATATATGAGTAAGATGCTGCCATGGCCAATTAAAATATCAAGAAAAAGATGTGTGATGGAATGTGCCTCCAAAGGAGAGGTAATATGATGGACTAGAATAATGCAGCAGAAAATACATTCCAAGGAGCTGGGTGACACAAGAGATAGCAGAGTAAGCTGAATCATGGGAAGAAGAAAGTTAGGATAGCCACTCCCTAGAACAGGGCTGTAAAACTCAAGGCCTGTGGGTCAGATCCAGCATGAGATGTGGTTAGATCTGGCCTGTAAAACTGCCCTGGAGACAGCAAAGGACTGGCCCTCAGTGCCTTAGTCCCAGCCCAGCCCAGCCAGATGCTGATCTATAACTTAATGGCCGGAACACAGACAGTCTTAGATCTGTGGGGCCACCTAGCCACCTTGGCCCTGCCCACTGGGTGCTTGCCAACTCCTGTGCACATGCCCAGGGGTGGAGCCAAGGCGGCGGGGTCGGCCCCTAGCTGGCTCCAGAGCAGCCCATGGATCTAAGGCTCACCGTGTTCCAGGCTGAATGGCTGCCATCCAGTTACAGATCAACGTCTCAGCCACCACCAGTGCCTCCATGGCTGCTTGCCAGCCTAGCCTTGCAGCCTGTGCAGCTTCCCTTTCACTTGGACCGCCCCCGCCCTGCCCCGTATGGGAAAACCACAGCTGCATAAGCATGGCCACCAACAGCACCCCCAATCTCTCCCCCTCTCCTTGTTCATTCCTGAATACAGAGGAAGGAACAAGATGGGAATGAGAAGAAGGGAGAAAAGAAGTGAGGGAGGGAGGGATGGAGGGAGGGAGCTGGAGATGGCAAGGGTTTTTTGAGAGGGGGAGGCAGCAAAAGAAGCAGCATTCCTTGGCTGGGAAGTGGGCAACAGCAGAAAGGGAAAGTAAACCTCAGTCCCCGCAAACCAAGCGCAGTTCCTGCTGTTCTTGGGAAAGGAAGGAAGGAAGGAAGAAAAAGGAGAGCCAAAAGCTAAATGCCCAAGGCTGACATCGCTCCTGATGGCGATCAGGCTTCCCTGCTTGATTGCTCATCTCCTTTAGTTCCAAACATCTGGTGGGGCTCCAGCAGCAATCAGTGCTGAGCCTGCTGGCCTCTTCAGAAGCAGCCATGTTGGGGAGGAAGAGGCTGGTGAGGTGTGTTTCTCCCTGGGTTTTTAAAGTCATGAAGTTTTCTTCCTCTTTTTCCTCGCTTCACAGCATGGCTCTCCAGCTCTGGGAGCATCATTTCTAGGCTGGGAGGCTTCTTCCTTCGAAAGAAAACACGGTGGGAGTAGAGGTGGCAGTGACTTGGGCTTGTGAGAGTCCCTTCTCTGACTCGGATACATTTCCTCTGTGTGTTTGTGAATGTGGCTTTTTTCTCCTCCTCTCCTCCCTTTCTCCAATTTCTTTTTTTCTTTGAAACAAAGGAGCACAGAAGTAGGGGTGGGGTTGTCCCAAAAAGTGAGACCCCCAAATTAAAAGAACAGATTTTCAAATTCTTAAAAAGTTATGATGCTGATTCTGGGCCAGCAATTTCTCTTTTTCTTTTGGGAAAAAACAAGCAGCAGGTATCTAAGCGGGTATCTCTGGCTCTTATTATAGGACACATTTTAAAGTGTGTGTGTGGGACTCACCTTCTACCCCAGGAAAGGGAAGGGAGGAGGGAGAAGGAAGGGAATGAGAAGGAGGGAAGGAAGGGAGGGAAATGGGAATGAGAAGAAGGGGGGGAAGCTGGCCATGGCCACCTGGCCTCACAAGGTCAACCACAACCCTGATGTGGCCCTCAATGAAATCGAGTTTGACACCCCTGGTATAATGTGTCCTGCCTTGACTCCAAAATCCCTTCCAGCTCTGATTCTGAATCCAAATGCACATTGCATCTCACCCATTGCTCAGAGCCAGGAATGAGGAAGTTGTATTCCTCTGCCTTAAGCTTGCTCACCTTTATTGCTTACTTCACAGTGGCTGTGGTGGGAGCAAGATACTCTCTAAAACCTTGCCTATGTCTTCTGTACAATTCTGGCCTAATCTCCTAATCCCTCATTTAAAGCCCTTTTTCATTTGAATTAGCAGGTCACTATGCAGTCAAGCAGCTAAGAAAATGACAGAATATAATCAATATTGCCATCCAAATTGTCTCAAAGGTACCTTTTCAAGAGGCAACAGAACTTTCTGAAGCTTCTTCAGCTCTAACTGGATAAGCATTTATCAGAAATACTGTGGTATAGGTGTCTTGTGAGACCAGGGTTAGACTAAATCAGGGGTCCCCAACCTTTCAGACCTAAGGGAACACTAAATTCATAATTTTAAATCCCGGGGACCACTAATATGAATCCACCATGCTGCTTGCTGAAGCGCCTGGACTCCCAGTGATGGGATGGGCTCCTTCAGGCACTTAGCTTGGCCGCCTATTTCTGCAACCTTAAACACTCAAAGAGCCACTTGGACCCATTTTCCACAGAAAACAAAATACCAGGATCTCTCATCTCTCAGTATCTCTTTCTCTCTCTCGCATTTCTCTCTCTCTCTCTGTCATCTCTCTTTCTCTATATCTCTCTTTTTCTCATATCTCTCTTTCAGTATCTCTCTCTCTCATCTCTTTCTCTCTCTCATCTTTCTCTCTCTCTCATCTCTCTTTCTCTCATCTCATCTCTCTCTCTCTGTATCTCTTTCTCTCTCATCTCTCTCTCTCTTTCTCTTTCTTTCTCATCTCTCTCAGCCGGGCCAGCCAATGTTTGGGGTGGAGAGGCAGTCGCACATTTCCCAGTCGCGCAGACCAACAATGGCCAGAAGAAACGCTTGCAAGACCCACCCAGAGATGAAGCTTTGCTCCCACTGTGGAGCAAATCTCCATCTCCTACCCTTCCCCTTTCAGGCCAGGCAAGGAGTTGGGAGGGGAGGGTGAGGGGTGGGGCCAGCCAGTGGTAGATTCAGCTGACAGGAAGCCACAGCAGGGGGAAGAAAGAGCTGCAGGTTGCCAACCCCCGTTGCTTTGGCCCGCCTGCGCTGCCACCACCACCCCCTCTTGCCATAGCAGTGCCATTACCTCATTCGCTGGAAGGGCTAAACTATCTGGCCAGTCCCATAATCCAGAGCTCTAATCACAGGACTGGCCCATTGGTCATCCCGGAGCAGCTCCTCCACCCGGATGTGCCACGGACCACCAAAATTTTCTTGTGGACTACCAATCGTTTGCAGACCAATTGGGGACCTCTGGACTTGATGAACTCAAGGTCCCTTCCAACTCTGTTACAATTGCAAGCAGAGAGCTTTATAAATCCCTTCCCCATCTCCTTCTGGGTGCCTGCCTAGAGACACTTGAGCTAATTAGTGGCAGGTGTTTTTTTAACACAACTCAAGCCGAGAGCAATAAATCCCACCCCCACTCCTCACCCTGCACTTTGGCTGGCTGCCTAGACAGGCTTGAATTGACTAGCTTTTTTTAAGCCCTTGCTTGCCTAAAGAGGCTTGAGCTTAGCAGGAGCAAGTGATTTTTTTTTTTAAGTGACTGAAGCCAAGAGATCTGCAAATTCCCACTGCCACCTGACCCCCGTCTGGGCAGCTGCCTGGAGATGTTTAAGCTGATAGCAGCAAGTGATATTAAAAATAATAAAAACAGCAAGCTGAGAGCTTGGGGAGCCTGCTTGGAGGCAAATTAGTTCCTGAGAAGGCTGCACTGGGAACAGCTGATGGGGGGGGCAGCAATGGGGAAAGCGTCTCCGTTGGATGGCAGCAATAAGTTAACAAATCAGATGAAATAGTAACTTAGATTTTCATTCATGTAATGACCCATTTGATTCAATTAACAAACTGAACATTGTCATTTCAAAATTTGTTAAACTGAGTCCAATTCACTTGATGAATTTTTTGACTTAGGACTCTAATGGGCAGATTCCATTAAGATCATACCTTGAGGACCACCTGTACATCAAATTCACATGGAAGATGTTAAGGAAAATAGTCTAGCCTTCCTGGACTATGCAGTACACATTAAGGAAGACAGAAGCCTTAACATTGACATTTACAAACACCCCCCAACACACACACAGATCAATATTTACATTTTGATTCTCACCACCCACTGGAGCACAAAATGGGAGTCACCAGAACCCTACACCACCAAATTGAAGGCTTGCCTACCAGCAAAGGTGGGAAAGAAAGAATGTAAACACATCAAGGAAGCCCCCAGAACATGTGGCTATCCCAAATGGGCTTTCATCAAATTTCAAAAAAGACCTTACAGGAGCTCCTCCATAACAGACAGCAAAGAGAACAATAAAACAAAGTGACATCATTCCATACATTGCAGGATCAAGAGGATCTTTAGCCAATACAAAATACATGCACAGTTCAAACCCAAGAATACATTAAGGAAGAAACTTGTCCATTCTAAGCATAAAACACCCTGACACAAACTGAGCAATGTGGTATATGCAGTACAATATATTGAGCCATGTGCAGATTTCTACATTGGGGAAACAAAACAACCACTTCATAAACGCATGGCATAACATAGGAGAACAAACCCATGAGGACAAGACTCAGCAGCCCATCTGCATTTAAAAGGCAAAGCCCATTCTTTTGAAGACAGCAAAGTCACTTTTGGACAGAGAGGACCACTGGTTTGAAAGAGCGGTCAGAGACCATCTATGTCAAAATTGAACAGCCCTGGAGGATTCCGGTTCCGCGTGGCTTCGGGGCAGCAGGAATTTGCGACTGTCCGCGATTCCTACTGTGCTTGCCGCCGAGGTGCCCCCGATCCAAATGGATCCGGGGGATATGGCTGCCCTGTAGAGGCAGCTGAAGAGAGAGGGGAGCCGGACAGGGGGTTGGGGATGTCGCAGACCCCCTCCTTGTCCGAAAAAACCCTTTTTCCTGAGGTGGTGGAGTGGCAGTCAGTAATGGCCGCCATGAAGAAGCCAGCAACCAGGTAAGATTGTGCTGGAGGAAGCAGGAAAAATGAAAGTGCTGGCTGAGCTGGGTCAATCAACATCTCTTAAACTCTCTGGAACTGAATTGTTTGAATTGCTGGAGGATACAT
>BHEV01035765.1:477-30311 GCA_004319985.1 Emydocephalus ijimae
CTATCAATCCTGTACCCTAGAAACTCAACACTGCCTGCGTACAATTTACACTTATTTTTTTTAACCTGAGTCCGACCTCTTGCAATTTTTTATGAACACATGTTAAACGGTGCTGCAGAATTTTTTTTGTAGGAGCCGCTATCAGCACATCATCGAAATAAGGGACCACGCCCTTGATTCCCTGTAATAACCTCTCCATGAGGCTCTGAAATATCCCTGGGGCTACGCTAACACCGAATTGCAGCCGGGTGCATTTGAAGGCACCCCGGTGCGTCACAATCGTTTGGGCCTGTGCCGTTTTTTCATCCACGGGCAATTGTTGGTAGGCTTGAGCTAAATTTAATTTTGCAAAAACCTTCCTTCCCCCCAGGGAATGGAGGAGGTGTTGAACCACAGGGACTGGATATGCGTTCTGTTGCAAGGCGTGGTTCAGAGTGGCCCGATAGTCCCCACAAATTCGAATTGACCCGTCAGGCTTAATGGGGGTTACAATAGGAGTGATCGATGGCGAGTGATCGATGGGTTTTAGTACGCCTTGAGCAATCAATTTGTCGAGTTGTTCATCGATTTTCGCTTTTAATGCGAATGGAACTCGACGGGGCTTTAATCGAATGGGTGCTACCTTGGGGTCTAGGCTGAATGAGATCGGGGTCCCCTTATACTCGCCTAAACTGTCTGCAAAAACGTCACTGAACTTAGAAATAAGATCCTCCTCCCAGTCGCAACCGCCAATCCGGTTTACGCTGGCCACTTCAATGCCAAGTGGCGCGAACCATTGGAGGCCTAGTAGGCTAGGCCGGTCTCTATCGATGACCGTTAGAGGTAAGTAGGCTGTATGTTTTTTGAAAGAGACTCGGACTCGGCAGGACCCGATGACAGGGATTCGATTCCCTTGGTAGTCCTTGAGGATGAGGCGTTGAATTTTGAGGTCTTGGCGTTGGACTGTGGGAATAAGTTGCTTGAGTGTCTTCCACGACACCATTGAGAGGGATGATCCCGAGTCAATTTCCATGAGGCACGGCTGGTTCTCGATGGCTGCAGTGACTCGGATCTTCTTAGTGTCCATGGCGGAGGCGTGACCGATAGTGATAGTATGGTGAGCCTCTTCTCTCTGCATAGCTGGATTTCTGTAGGAGTGATTTACTGGCATTCGCCTAACAGGACGGCTTCCTTCCGAATTGCGGTAGTTAGCCCCCTTAGAGGCCTGCGTTGGGCCTAGCAGACTGTGGCAGACCCGGCCGATGTGGCCTCGTTTTCCGCACTCGTGGCAGAGCGCATCGCGGAATTTGCATTCGGACCTGGCATGGTTGGCTCCACAGCCAGCGCAAGGACNTGACGACGAAGAGAGGTCCTCATGGTGCGTGGTGGCGGCCTTCTCGTCTGTGCTGGTAGGAATGTCCCCGGTCATTGGCGGTGTAGGGTGTTGGGTTTTTCGAAGCTGTGCGGCCGATTTCTTGGTCGCCTCGGCCGCAACCACATCGGTGATGGCATCAGCAAGGCTGATGTCGCCTTTCGCCATCAGCTTGCTTTGCACGGTCGGTGCATCTAGTCCCAGAACTATTCGATCTCTCAGTGCCTCTTCGAAGTTGGCGAACCCGCAGAGGCCGCCCAAATTTCGGAGGTCCGCCATGAAATCGGCCACGCTTTCTCCCTTTCGTTGGTTTCTTTGATAAAACTCGTGGCGTCTCACGAGCGTAGGCACGGTCGGCGCGTAGTGGCCTTTCAGGATGGGTTCGAGGTCGTCCCAGCTCATGGCCTTCACTTCTCGCGGCTTAGCTAGTGCTTTGGCCATCTTGAAGACGGCAGGACCGCAATGCGTTAAGAATAACACTCTTTTCTTTGCCAGTGTTGCGTCCTTAAGGATGTTCGTCTCGAGAAACATTTGAAAACGATCCATGTAGGATTCCCAATCCTCCTGACTTGGGTCGAACGGAGCGGGTGGTACGATGCCACCGGACATGGTTTCCGTTGTTGGCGTTGTCTTTCACGTGCTCGGTATTCGTTTCTCGGTTCTTCGGTTCAGACGTCTCCACATCCCATCCTCATCGCCAGTGTTAAGTACTTGGCATGGGTTGAAATAACTGGAGACAATCATGGAACAGTGAACTTCAGCTCTTTATTTACATCGTGACTAGCAAAACAACAACGGTTAACTCTACCTTATATAGGCATCTTTTGTATGATTCAACCAATAACGAACGAGGAACGCTAGCTCTTTTAACCAATAAGAACTCTCATTTAAGGACCAATCAGGTCCGTTAGAGCTGACCAATCCTGGTCGAGCTGCCTGATGGCCAATCAGAAGTGCAGGGCCAGAACCCTGCACTTTACCTCAAGCTCAGACCTTTATTGATTTACTGTATACACAACAAAAGGCCTGCCTTATCTCTTCCTCACCAGCTGCCCGGGGGGAGGGGAGGCTAAACAGCTCATAAGAGCAAAGAGATTATGCCACAAGGAGATGGCATGATATTGAGAAGGGGGTAAGCTATTAGCTTCTAAATTTAAACTAATGAGCCAATATATCACTAGGACATCTGTGGAAAAACAGTTTCCAGAACCATAAGCCATCAAGCCTTTAGAGAAAAATGGAGTCTAAAATTAATTTGGATAATGGGGTTCAAGCTTCCACAGAATGTTACCACAAGTCAAAGGAAATATTTTAACTTTACATTTTTCTCTTTCAAAAATAATGAGGGGAATTGGTTCTACAAAATTGAGAAAGGTTCTTGACCCTGATAGTCAAGGATAAAATATGTCTATCTGTTTATGGTAAAGTTGGTCTTCCCTGAAAGTTTTATAATCTGTTTATATATAGCTTATTGATACAGGGACTAGTCCAGGCATTCATCAGATGTCACCAAGAGTCAACCCATGAAGGCCCACACAAAATCACTAATCATTATCAATGGCATGTCCTCTCCTTTTAAGTATTTATGTCATATGGAGACATTCTATTTTTATTTATTTATTTATTTTATTTTATTTTTATTTGCCAATTGCTTACAAGATAATAGGTATAAGTATATACATAGTTATGAATACATGAAATGGGTACATAGAAGAAAAATAAAGGAAACAATAGGACAGGGACAGTAGGCACATTGGTGCGCTTATGCACGCCCCCTACAGACAGGAAAGGGGTGAGGTCAATTAGTAGACAGTCTAAAGTTAAGGTTTTTGGGGTTTGGGGAAGAAACTACAGAGTCAGGTAGAGTATTGCAGACATTGACCACTTTGTTGCTGAAGTCTGTTTGTTCATTTTGTTGTTAAAACTTCCTGCTCATGATTGCCTTTAGAAATTCTGAAAGTACTCAAAATACTTTAGTAAGAGCACATTACACCTTATATGCTGTATGCATACTATAGGCAAATTATGCCTTGCTTATCACGGGAATGCCTACCACCGAAATTGTTTCCTTGTTTAAAAGTTCCATAAATCATGAATGGTGAGCTAGAAAGATAAACTGATAAACATTTTATTTCAAGTGGTCTTCAACTTACTACCACAATTAAGCCCAAAATTTCCATTGCTAAGCAACCCAATTAAGCGAGTTTTGCCCCATTTTATGACCTTTCTTGCCACAATTGAGTTAATCATTGTAATTGCTAAGTACAGTGGTCAAGTGAATCTTGTTTCCTCATTGACTTTACTTGTCAGAAGGTCACAAAAGTTGATCACATGATCTGGGGACACTGCAACAATCCTGATTTCTTTTCAGGATTGTTTTATTTTTGGAGGTTTTTTGTCTCTTTCTTTAGCCAGATACTTCTCTTACCACAGCATATGATGTAAACACTTCATCTCTGATTCATAAATAAGCAGATGTTAGCTTCTGTTTTCCAACCAACCACAACCATCCACAGAAGGAGGAGTAGATCCTTTTCAGAATAGAGCCTCCAATTTGAGGCAGTCCAAAGAAATACCATTACTGATGAAATGTGTAGCAGAATGGAAAGGAACATACTTCCTTATGGGATGGTTACATTCTATCAGATTCCAAAGAGGGTCCAAAAGGTGTTACTGTAAGACAGGGGTGTCAAACTCGATTTCACTGAGGGCCACATCAGGGTTGT
The DNA here is from genome assembly GCA_004319985.1 of Emydocephalus ijimae. Classification (NCBI taxonomy): domain Eukaryota; kingdom Metazoa; phylum Chordata; class Lepidosauria; order Squamata; family Elapidae; genus Emydocephalus; species Emydocephalus ijimae. The sequence goes on from BHEV01035765.1 coordinate 4,555, forward strand.
GTTTGACCTTGAGGACCATGGTGGCTGTGGCCAGCTCAACATCACTCGTGTCAGGGGCCTGAGAGCTCTGCCAGTGAAAAACGGGCTCCTGAGCTCTGTTTTCAGCTGTGACGGCTTCCTGCAACCCTCTGCCAACAAAAATGGAGCTCAGGAAGGCCTCACACAACCTTCCTCAGCTCCATTTTCCCTGGCAGAGGTACCGTGGGCCAGTCCACTGTTTCCAGAGCAGCCCCGTGGGCCAGATCTAAGAACCTCGCGAGCTGGATCCGGCCCACGGGCCTCGAGTTTGACACCCCTGCTGTAAGACAGGGAGAAAAATAGGTTCTAGTAAATGAAGGTGACTGAACTCTCTGACCATGAATGGCGTACCTCTATTGTCAGCACCAAAATCAAATTAATAATAATGATTAATAATTATAATGTAGTATGAGAATATATTTTTATAAATGTAATATTAGATTTGTAATTATTTTTGTAGTAATCAAAGAATGTTTGAAAAAGTGAATGCAGACTTTGGTCACCCCTGCATCCACCATTCATTCCTGTGTGTATAAGTATTGGGTGCATTTTGTGTACTGTGATTCGGGTTACAGTAGTTGAGGGCCCATTTAAAGAAAGTTAAGAGGTTTCTGTTGTTTGTAGTCTGTCATTTGTTCTTCATTGTTTGAAATGAGTATATCTTTCTCCCATTTGCCTTTGCTTTACCCATGCACAAGCCCTTCTCCTTCAGGCTCCACAACAGGGTTTCCAAAACCTTTGCATCTTTAAGACAGGTAGGCTTCAACTCCCAGAATTCCCCAGCCAGCCATGAATCTCCCTTCCCCTACTTTCAGGACTTTTGCAATACTTTTACACACTCTGCTTACACACTGTACTATTTTCTTCTAAACTTTGTGGCGTTCCTGGTACATTTCAAAAGCTTACCCAAAACAGAGTCTGGCAAAGCAAAATGGTATAAGGTCTACTTATTCTAAATTGTAGTTGTAGCCCAAAATGGGAAGAACACAAAAGACATTTAGGCAACATATACAGCAAAATGCATAAAAATGTACCCAGAATCAACCGAACTAAAGGTCATCTGTAATACTGAAAATTAAACTACCTAGAAATGTTAATGGGAAATGGAAGATTAAATCTGAATCAAGAGAGGCTGAATGCCATCCAGCATTCCTGTCTTCCTGAACTGCATATTTCAGCCAGTTTGTACTGCGTTATTCCGCTTGGGTTGAGATCCTGATTTGAAAACAGGAGCCAAACAGACAGAGAGTTTTTCAGCCTTGTGCCATCTCTCTGCTGAATATCTAATTCTCAAGTGCTAATGTCTATGTGTATTTACCCATGTAATATGGGTATGGTATTTTATTTACCCTTATTATCTTCTTTACTTCCCCCTTTTATTGGTATTATTAATGACAGCAATAGCACTTAGGCTTATATACCATTTCACAGTGCTTTACAGCCCACTGTAATTGGTTTACAGAGTCAGCATATTGCCCCCAACAATCTGGGTCCTCATTTTACTGACCTTGGAAGGATGGAAGGCTGAATCAACCTTGAGCCAGTAAGAATCGAGCTGCTAAATTATGATGATGATGATAACTTACTCTGCTGTTTTGCGTGTATACTGAGAACTTTTGCATCGGAGACAAATTCCTTGTGTATCTAATCACACTTGGCCAAATAAAGTATTCAATTCAATAAAGGGCATTCCAAGATTGTAAAATTGCGTTTGTTTCAGCAGCAATAGCTATCACTGCAATAAGGTGACAAGGGTTATCAGGATGTAAGCAGCTACCAGAAAGGACAAGGGCATGGTGAGCAACAGCAAGCTTGCTTAAAAACTTGCACTGAGCTCAGCTTGGAGCTCAGCAGGAACTCTGCTTGAAGATAACCACCAGCCAAGTAACCTGGCAACAGTTGGGCCTCACATTAATATTTTAAAAGCCAGAAAAGATTACTGTAACTAAACCAAAGGTCAAGGGTGTGGTTATCTGATCTAGCTGGCTAATTGTAATTGAGATAGTAACATTAGTCCTATCCAGAATAAACTGTACTAATACAGGAGAGTGGGAGGGAAAGGGCTTAAAAGTCTGCATTGGGGAAACCCTGAAAGCTATATAAAAATTTGAAAAAGTCTTCACTTAAAGCATTTGTATGATTTCAGACGTTCTCAGACTGGCTTCATTCCCAAAACATTCCCAAAAGGCGATTGGGGTTTACAAATTTATATTGCACTTCAGTGGGAGACTGCCTGATGGTTTGCCAGAGGCAAAATCTCAGCCTCCTTGTTTCCGATCATCATACTCTGACACCAAATTGTAGAGAAAAACAGTTAATTTAGATTGGAGGCCAGTTTCATTGAAGCACCAATTGGTTTACTACATTTCAGTACAGAAGCAAAAGATAAACCCAGTGTGGAAGCAAACCTTCCCACTATATTCATATATGTGGGATTGAACACAGGAGCAAGGCTTTTGATTAGAATTTCAGTGTTTCTCAACCCTGTTGTGAGGTGGCGGCTCAAAAGGCCACCAGGCTTCGAAGTTGATCCAAGGAAAAAGGCTTTATTGAGTGCACATCTGCAGGTGTGGGTTCCACCCTTGGCAGCTGGGAGGAACCCAGAGTATAACATTTGCTCTATTCTTATACCCTAAACTACCGCCCCATTATGCAAATGGCTTGGTTTACAATCTACCTTTCAGAACACAGGTTTCAATTCATTACCTTATATGGTGCATAGCACACAACAAGCACTTCCCTTTCAACCAATGCATGGTACTTCAGAGACATTCCAAGGTGGTTCAACAGTTCAGACATTCCAGGATAGTTCAATCAGTGCCTGGTACCCCCCTACTCTAAAGACACTCCTTTCAACATGAGGTTTGAGTCACAAAAATGGATACTTTAATCTAACACTTCTCACACTGTCAACTATTAAGATGTATTGACTTCAACTCCCAGAATTCCCCAGCTAGCATGCATCCACACATTTTAAAGAGCTTGAGAAACACTGAAATAAATGCAGCACATCCTGTGTTTAGGGTTAGGGTTGAGATCAGTGAAGTAGTTAGGGTAGAATTATGAAGTAAAAGGGAAGTGTTACTAAGACAATGGCACTTCTGACAAAACAAAAGGGCAGTGTTCTAGGAACATACATTTCTTTCTAAAGTGTTAACTTTTATCTTATCCTGTCCTTGTTTCCCAGAGCCTAGATTCATCTCCCAGGATATGTCCTTGGCTTATCAGCATTTCTGGACCTACTAAATGTTACATGCATGGTAGTTTAAAAGGCCAGTGACAGAGAAGGACACGCTAGGGAGAAAGTGAAGGAAGAATCACATGAAACTATTCCCTATTTGCACCTAACCATGATATAAGCATGCTCTAGTAAAATCTGCCATATTTGCTTACTATTATTTCATTTCATCCAAACTATATTCCCCTTTTAAATGTCAACATGCAATAATTGTAGGGTGTTCAAAAATTTATTGGTTGCCATGTTGAAACTGAAGCTTTCACTGACTTTTCCAGGCTGATGCAGGCTTCTCTAGCCCAGTCAGTCTCATTTCATGCTGTTCTGCTGCTGTCCCATTAAGGAGATGAGGACAGGGGCACGTGAAACATACTGTACAAGAAAACTGCTTGCCAGGAGTTGAAATAGTGAAACAGATTGTACACTGCAGTAGTGAAATGCTGTTACAGGCTGAAATAGCATTAACTCTGAAACAATGGGATCAGCCCCTGCTTTTGGCCAGAACAGGGAGGAATCTGGAAGTTAGAATTTGTTATTTATCTAAGAGAAAAGGAGGAGAAAGAAGCAAGTTGCTTTCCTTCTTCCAGTATATTTTTTATTTTATTTAACTCTGACCATGACAACAGAAAAAAGAGGAGGACAGGAAAACATCTGGAGATCTGCCCGCATTCCTTTTACACCACAGCAGAAACTGGCAAATGTTTCCCAGGGGTTGGCAATGTGCCAGTGAGGGGCAGCAAAGCTAGAAGAATCAACTACTGTCACCACTTAATCAGTCCCCACCGCGGGTCACAGCAAAAAGTAAGAGGCAAAATAGGAATAGGCTAGGAAGACAGCATGCTAATGCCAGCCGCACAGCAAGTGAGATGTTGCTCGCATTGGAATTCCTCAGTGGAGAAAGCCCCATAAATCAACTAGTTGCTGCTCAGAAGTACAGTACGGGCGAGACAGTTAATAAACGTGCCTATATACAAAGCGCTCCAATTCGTATAGAAAATTATGGGCGCGAAAGACCGCACCCCAGGAGGCGCTTTCATTATTCCTCCTCCACCCATTTTCTGCCCTTGCCACAGAAAGAGTCAAGGTGACCCCATCCCGGCCGTTGAAGTCGCCTTTTTCCCCGCCCTTTTCACGCAGAGCTAACTCCATTGCCGCATCTCATCCCTGCGGTGCTCGCCGCCGATTGGTCATTCTTCGATAACCGCGCGTGAGCCGATGTGAAGACTTGCCTCCTCATCTGCATAGCCTGAACAACGTGCCGCTTTGAGCGCCTGGACGGAAGAGACTACACTTCCCAGGGTTCTAGTCGACGAACCACGCCGTGGTTTAAAGCCGCGGGGTCTCCCGGGGAACGTAGTTGCTGTTCATCTCTTCCGTACGCTGCTGAGTTGTGGCGCTGCCTGAGCCGCGAGGGGGAGAGCGCGCCGCGGCCGTTGTTGGTAGCGGGCTGGGGTGTTTCTTGCGCAGCTCTGATGGCTGGCTTTTTGATCCTGCCCTTGCTGCTGAATTGCTTGTGGTGGAGCGGCTGCGGGGCAGTGTGGAGGTGGGGGATGAGGCTAGCATCAACCTTCCATAACCGACGTTGTGTTCCAAGAAACGTGACTCTGCTCTACAACAAATAAAACACGGAACATGTTAAAAGTATTTTTCTAGTCAAAATTGCAATGTGCATTGAACGACTGGTACTCGGTTCGGATTAACTCCTCCCATTTTTTTTTTTTTTAAAATAAAGACTGCTTTCACTCCAACTAGAAAATTATATTGTCCCGGTGTGGTGAATAAAAAGCCTGGAGAATTTCCATTTTTTCTTATCACAGGAGGAAAAGGCTCTCCCTTCACACACCACTTTTTCTTTAAACATGCCATCCATGCCTTCTTTGAAGTTTTGGAAACCATGTTTTCCTTTGAACCAAAGCTTTTGATGTGCAAAAAATAGCCTTTCAGGGACTTTAAACCACAAATCAAACCCCCAGTGGAAAAGGAAATGTAACATATTGTAAGGATATCTGGTTGTATCTTTTGTTGCTTTATTACATATCACATGTATAATTTGTTTCTGTGCAGTATTTAAAAACTTGGCAGCCCCTTCATAAAGGCTTTCTGTGTTGCCTAAAGTACTTCCCACCTGCAGTCAACATCCAGATCTGGAGGAGAAAAAGACCACTACTACAAATTAATATTTTCCAAAGTGTAAAAAGCAGGATCCAAAAATAATTTGATCAAAGAACTGGCTTAGAAAGAATGGAATACCATTTTCTTCAGTATTAATGGATAGATTTGTCTTTTTTTAATTTAAGAAAATTAGGCAGCCAAATAATGAATAAGAATAATTCATAACTAACCATTATATAAATGACAGTGGAATGCAAGATGCAGGTATTAGCAGTTATTGAATAACTTTTTGTAAAATTTTACTTCCAGGTATAGAACAAACACTGGAAAATATTTGATATTTTCTACAAGATCTGTTGTAAGTGCTTATTGTCAAAATCCATATAAAATATATATGATAAGTAGTTCTACCTGGGTTGCCTCGTTAAAACATATATTATTGTGTGAAGAGTTCAAAATAAACTGTATTGCATTATGTATGTAGTATTTGAAATTTTCTAAACTATTTTGCCATCTTTCATTGAACTATATTTACAGTGTAATACAACATATACATAATTTGGAGTCAGATTCCAATTTTACATTTGCACAAACTGGTTGTTTGGGGGATAACTGCTATAGTATCAGTTACAGAACACCAAACTGTTATTCATTTGCAGCTTACTGTACTAATATATGAGAGTATATTAATAATTTTATATATTTTTTTCTGGAATATATCCATCAAGATGTCAGTTTAATAGTGTTTTGGCTAAACCTTCATTTCACAATTTAGAGACCAGGGTACAAATAGAATTTGTGACCTGTTTTAATGTTACCTCATTACAATACTGTGGACAGTGAATCTTTTTGGACAGGCTGCAAGATTTTGGACGGTAGCACAATGTTTGGTTTTCTTTCACAGTTGGTTAAAAGAGAGCGAGAGGTCCAGCCCATAGCCACTCTTTTGAGGGGTGCCATACGGCTTGGTACTCTTATCTGCCTCTTTTTAACATCTACATGAAGCTGCCAGGTGAGATCATTTGACACTATTGGATAAGATATCATCACTATGTTTGTTGAATATTCTAATGAGGAGGGAAACTAAGGAGCGATGGTTTCCCTCCAGTCCGTCTTTCCAGGAGGAAAAGAGTAAGTTTAAAATGATTGGTCCACCTGTTGTTGGGATGTTTGAATAGCTGTCATTGGTTGTCCAACAGCCCTCTTTAAAAGGGAGAGCTGTCGCAAGACAATTCACTTGCTTTTACCGATCTTCTAATAAAAGAGCTGTAGTCACTATCCGGTGTGTCATGTCTTTTCAATCGGCCCCAACATAACAATGTTGATGATACTCAGCTTTACATCTCTATTCCCCCATGATTCAAGTGAATGCTGTGACTGCCCAGTCAAAGTGCCCAAAAGTTGTAGCGGCCCATATGGGAGACAGCAGGCTTCAACTGAACCCTGGTAATATGGAGTGTAGATTCATGAAGCCTCAGGATCTGGAGGTTTACCATTTTTAGTTCTGGATGGAGTGGCACTATCCCAGACAGACCTGGTGTGCAACTTGCGGGTTCGCCTAGACTTGTGACTCCTGCTCAAAAAGCAGGTGGTAGTTGTATCTCGGAGAGCCTTTTGGCAACTTTGTATTGTGTGTGAGTTGCACCTGTTCCTGAACAGAGAAGCCACTGCCACCTCTCCACTCTAAAACCATCATTTTTAAAGTTTTAATCTCCTGTAATTTTAATCTGTTTTAATATTTTATCATTGTTTTTACTTTCATATGTTGTTATGTTGTAAGCTGCAAGATGAGAAGCATATAGATTTGATAAACAATAAATTTAAAACTGGAAGTTTTGCTATGTGTTTGAACACCAACCAAAGTCTGTAGAATTGGAATTTGTAACTCTGTTCAGAATTCATATGAGGTAGAGTCCAGAGTTCTATTGGATTTAAAGGAGTATGTAAATAGAAATACATAAATCTGCATTATTGTTTGGATCTTTATATTTTTATATCAATTATATGCTTTACTGGACATTTCTATGTTCTTTTTTCTTAGATATATTTAGAATATGAAGGAACTTCATTTTTAGAATGGGATGTTCCATCATTCTGTATAGTTGAGGATAAAAGGTAAGTATTGTATTTCCCCAAAGAAAATAAGACGGGTCTTATTTTGTTTTAACCCCTGAAAAAACGGCTAGGGTTTCTGTTGGGGGGTGTCTTAATTCCCCCCCCCAATGTACCAGTAGGAGGTGGGGAATGAGTGACACCTTGCATCAGCTTCCCGAAGGGTCAAGCAGGCCATTCCATTGTCCACTAAGCAGCTGCTTCATGGGTGCCACTTAGGCCACTGCCTCCAGCAAGCATGGCTGCTTTTGCAGCCGCAAATGCAGCAGGAGGCCCAGCAACACGCCCCATGTGTCGCTGGGCCTCCTTATTGCTTGCAGTTCAGACAGCACGAGGTGAGGAGACAAGGGCGAAGGGGGGAAAGGGGGAGGAACTTGCCCCACACACCCAACACGCCCTTACCTAATGGTCACAGCTACCATCCATGTGTAACAGCCTATGAGACAGCTGCTTCAGCAACCCTAGCCACCGTGCCCTGTTAATGGTGGCCGCAAAAAGAGCAGTAGGCCCAGCAAGATGCCTTATGACAGTTACCATTTCTTTTTTAAAACATCTAATAACAAAGCAGCTCCAAGAAAAAAGGTATGAGATTGATATGAGTTACCCTCCCTTTTGTAATAAACAAATTAGATGATCGTGTGTTTTAACTAATTGTGTAAATCAGCATGCAAATCAGCATGCATTGGAGCCTTTCTTCCCTAAAGAAGCACATTTTCCATTAATTTCCTATTGATATTTTCCATTAATTTCCCCACTATTTCCAGACAATAATGGCAAATATACTTGGATATATTTAGAACAATGGGTGATTATATTAGGAAAAAGTGCTCTAATCTAGTTTGTTTTTTGCAGTTATGCAGGGCAAATGGTTTTTTAAACTATGGTTTGTCAAATAAACATAACTCTATCCATTTAAACCATAATGTAAAAGAAGCAATAGTTAGTTCACACAACATATTAAGCTGAAAAACCAGGTATTATATTAACATATAATTATGAAGTTCTATATGTATGTTTTGTACTGCATTTCCACAAAATTGCAGAATGCTATAAAACAGCCTTACTTCCAGGACTCTGCAATTTCATTACTTACAATATTGGAATTTAGCAAACTATCAGGAAAATCTTATAAGTAATGATGTGTTATTCACTTAATTATGATTCCCTCTCTTGCTTTAGGGTACCATCAACAAAACTGTTGTGTCCAGTTCCTGGCTCTCATAAGATTCAACCACTACTTTCAGTTCCAGTAAGTTCTCAATTATTTCAAAATACTATGAACTATATAACTGTGTTGTGTTTTTGTGATGAAGCTAAAGGCTCTGAAATTGAAGAAATCAGAAGCACAGGTAGAGTTATATTTATTTATTATTATGGCTGACAAAGTTCTGCTCTCCTTAAATATAAATGGCAGTTGTTTGGTGACAGAGTGAGAGTCTTGAATGTTTTACTAAACTATCTCTGCTTTATTGAGAGAAAGCAGGTAGCAATAGGTTATGAATGTCACCATTTCAGTGCTAGAGAATTGGCAGATTCATGCTTCAAAAGAAGGAGAGGACAACTTCACAGCTTTATTATTTGAGGTTGAATTTTTTTTTTACAGAAGTAGAATTAGTGGAGGATAGGCATCCTTTTGGAAACAACGATGACAATAGTTCTATCTGAGGCGCGAACTGCAATATTTCTACTTTTAGCACAGGAAAACAGAAGGGACTTAGAAAAAAACCCTCATTAGATATGACAGTTGTTGTGGATGAATAAATGTGTATGAATAAATGCATAATAAAGTTATCTTGAGCTTGAAGTCAAGTGCAGGGTTCTGGCCCTGCACTTCTGATTGGCTGTTAAATGGCAAGATCAGATTGGTCCGTTCAGGAGAATCTGATTGGCCATTAATGAGCCATTCTCATTGGTCAACGGAGCTAGCGCTCCCAGGTTTTCATTGGTTGAATAGTTAATAAGTTGCCTATATAAGGAAGGCTGTTGCAGCCTAGAGTTTGAGCTGTCACACCATGTAAATAAAGAGTTGAAGTTCACCGTTTCAGCGGCTCGTCTCCATTCTTTCTCGCCCATGCTCCAAACTTAACAACAGTGTTTTTGAGAAGAATGATAATCTAGTTTTAAAGTTATTGAAGAAAATTAAAATTTGAAATAAATATTTTATAAACTGAAAAGTATTTATCCAGTGAAAGAGTTTCAATAAGGTTTACCATTTTTCTTTTTTTCTTAAGTTACAGGATTTACTAATAATTTCAAATTGTCAGTTCCTATCTACAATGAATAAATTTTGCTTGTTCAGAATATATAAAACTTGTTCATTTAGAGTCATTATATTAAAACTTTTCACAAAATACCTATGGAATTCACTGCAATTGCCTTAATGTCAAAGGTTGCTGGAATCAATCTGAGAAACACTTCTATATATCACCTAGAAATGTACTTTGAGCATTCAAATTCCTCTGACAATATCACAGAGTGTATAATGCAAGCAAACAAGGGATATGGCTGTTTGTTCTAGTTTGCACTCTGACACAGGAAACTCAAGCATACACCTCATGGGTTCTAATGATACTTTGGCAGATGTCCTCAGTTATAATCATGCCACAACTGGAATTTAAAGGTGGTAATTATCAAAGTCTTTCCCCAAAAAATGTCTTACCTAACCAGCAAAGTACAAAATGTAATTGTCATGTTAATGCTCCTTCATCTGTCTTAGCTTAAATGTACCCCTTATTTACCTCTGTAAAAAATTCATGGAGCTGCAATTTCTTCAAAACATTGTTGCCTTCTCAGAACTTTTTTTTAAATTTTTATTGGTTTTTAAAACAAACATAGACAAACAAAACATAAAAACTTCAAGTCATCTTCCATATACGTACATACAGTGTGCCGGTTGGTTTACAAATTGTTTTGTGCTTCCATTTCATGGTCTTCAATTATAATTACATTGTATATAATTTTCAATCAAATATTGAATACATTGATATCATTATTAATCAATCATTTGACTATCCTTTTATTCATTCATGTTTTCCAAAATGATCATATTTTACTTGATTTGTTTTATAACAATTCATATTATTATCCCAGATCTATCCTAGAATCATTTTGGAGATATAATAAGAAAACAAAATACATTTTTATATATTTATTATTTTCTAAAAGGCTACATATTTCATTACTATATTTTATTGTCTAAGCATTGATAGAATAGATCCCAAATTTTATAAAATTGTTTTTCATCTTGTTCTCTAATTTCAAATGTCAATCTACTCATTTCAGCACATTCCAATATTTTCTTAATGATTTTCTCCTGTGATGGTATGTTCTCATTTTTCCAGTTTTTAGCAAATATAATCCTAGCCGCTGTTAATACATTTACAATCAGGTATTTCAAGTCTTTACTATATATTTCAGGTAAAATTCCCAATAAAAATATCTCTGGTTTCAAATCTATATGTTTCTTGGTCATTTTTTCCAACCAAGTGTGGATTTTAGTCCAGTATTTTTTAGCATCCGCACAAGTCCACCACATATGGTAATATGAGCCAGGTGTCTGATGACATTTCCAACATTTTTTGGATTTATTCTTGAACATTCTTGCTATTCTAGTCGGGGAGAAAATGCCACCTGTAAAACATCTCATACAAATTTTCTTTATATGCTGTTGACATTGTCATTTTATAATTTTGAGACCACAATTTTTGCCATTTCTCTAGATCAATCCCATATCCAAAATTCTTCCTCCAAGCAATCATAGTTCACCCTTTTCATTCAATATTTCACCATATCTAACTGTTTGTTCTCTTTTGTATATTATAGGATAAGAAAATGCTTCAATAGTGGATAGCCAGACTGGAATTTTCAAATAACTTTGTCTTTTAATCTCCCAGTTTAGGCTCAAAGACTCCCATATATAATGTCTTCTAAAGTACCCCTGTGTTTTAGTTCCTTTATACCTTAAAAAAGCATGTCACTCCAACAACAGATCATGTCGTTCTAATGTCAACAATCTAGTATTTCTTAATGTTATTCATTCCTTAACCAACGTCAGATTTGTAGCTTGGTAATACAACTCCCAATTAGGCAAACCAAATCCTCCTCCTCTTGCAAAAGTTTTAACTTTATTCTGGCTTTCTTACCTTGCCATATATATTTCAACAGAATTTTATTTAAATCTTCAAAGTAGTCTTTTTCAAGCCTAATTGGAATTGTTTGAAACAAATATAAAATTATGGGTAATATATTCATCTTGATTGTTGATATTTTCCCTATTAATGACAGTTGTAAATTTTCCCATTTCACCAAATCTAGAGCTATCTGCTGTTTAAGTTTAATATAATTATTCTCTTTTAGTGTACTGCATCTTGCTGTCAAATATATACCCAAGGACTTGATCTTATTCGTGACCTGAATTTTCAATAGGTTTGCCAATTCTTCCTTTTGTCTTGATAGCATATTCTTTGTCAAGATCTTCGTCTTGTCTTTATTAATTTTCAAACCAGCCACCTTTCTATATGTCTCTATCTTTCAATTTTGATGCTGTATCGAGTGGGTCTTCTAAGATAAAAACCAGATCATCTGCAAATGCTTGCAACTTAAATTCTTCCTTTTTGACTTTCATCCCTTTTATATTCTTTTCATTAATATTTCTGTTTAGGACTTCCAAAGTTAACACAAACAGCAGAGGTGATAATGGGCACCCTTGTCTTGTTCCTTTTCTTGTATCAATAGATTCTGTCAGTTCTTCCTCTATCATTACCTTTGCCATCTGTTTATGAAATATAGGTTCTATTGCTTGAATAAATGTTCTAGCAAAGCCCATCTGTTCCAGCAGTAATAACATGAATCGCCAATTCACATTGTCAAATGCCTTCTGTGCATCTAGAAATGTCAGAGTCATTTGTTTTTCAGGATGTGCCTCGTCGTATTCCAAAGTGTCCAAGATTACTCTCATATTGTCTTTAATTTGTCTCTTTGGCAGAAATCCATTTTGATCAGGATGGATAAAATTATTTAAACATTTTTTAAGTCTTTCTGCCATTATTGAAGCAAAGATTTTATAATCTGCGTTTAGTAGGGAAATAGGTCTATGGTTCTTAATTTGTAATGGATCAGTCTCCTCTTTTGGAACAAATGTAATATAAGCTTCTGACCATGATTTAGGTATCTTCTTCTTTAACATAACTTCATTCATAACTTCTAACAATGGAAAGTTCAATGATTCTTGTAATATTTTGTAAAATTCTGCCGGAAGTCCATCTGGGCCTGGTGCCTTTCCATTATTTTGCTTCTTAAGTGTTTCAGTTAACTCCATCATTGTTATATTGCTTTCTAACATTGTTTCAATCTCTTTAGGTATCTGGGGTAAATTAGCATTCTGTAAATACTATTTAACTCTTTCCTCATCAATATTCTCTTGTGTGTATAGTTTCCCATAATAGTCTCGAATGATTTCCTTCTTCTCTTTACTACCATAGCAAACTTGGCCTTGGTCATCTATTAATTGCAATATTTTCCTTGATTCTTTCTCCTTTCTCAATTTATATGCTAACCATCTATCTGGTTTATTTGCATCTCAAAATAGTTCTGTTTAGTACCTCTAATTTTTTGTGCTAATTCTTCTTTTTCTGTTAGACCCATTTTATGTTTGGTTATATCCATTTTTAACTTAATGTCCTTTTTCTGTGGCATTTTCTGTAGCTCTTTTTCAAGTCCTTTATACTCATCTTCTCATGCCTTAGAGGCTAATCTTTTCATGGTATTTCTTTTCCTTGTATAGTCTGTTATCAAGCCTCTGGCATATGCCTTCATGGTATCCCATACATTCTGGATTGATGTATCTTCTTTTTTGTTTTCTCCAAAGAAAAGAGCCAATTCTTTCTCCATCTACTGTGTGAAATCTTTTTCCTTTAAAATAGTATTATTTAACGTTCATCTAGATCTTCTTCTTTGTCCTTTCCATTTAATTGTCATTGGATTGTGATCTGCCCAAGTACTTGTTTCAATATTTATTCTTGAATATTAGTTAACAATTCTGTTGACATCCATATCATATCTATTCTGGACCATGATAAGCGTCTATTTGAGTAGAAGGTGTATTGTTTAGTTTTAGCATTTCTTTCTCTCTATGTATCTTTTAAATTTATTTCATTTACCATTTTAAAAAAGGATTTAGGAGAGTCTATTTTGTTTTATTGTTGTCTGTGCTGTATGGTCCAGTTTATTGTCTCCAATTCCATTAAAATCTCCCATCATAACTATATTAACATAGTCCAGTTCAAATATTTTCATGGATATTTTTTTGTAGAATTCTTCTTGATTGTCATTTGGGGCATAGATTGCAATCAGGAGTGTTTTTGTATTATTGTCCATTATTTCCACCATTAATATTCTTCCGTCGTCATCAGTATGAATCAATTTCACTGGAATGGTCTCTTTAATATATAAAACCACTCCTCTTTTCTTACATTGTGTCAAGGAAGTAAATATTTTCCTTAATTTTGGCTGTATCAACAATTGCTTATATTGTTTTTTTAATATGTACTTCTTGTAGGCAGATTATACCAAATTTTAATTTCTCTAATTTATGAAAGGTTTTCCTTCTTTTGACGGCTGAGTTAAGTCCATTTATATTAATTGTAATCAATTTTTTCTCTTCCATGGTTATATTTTGTAGTTAGGTTTAACGGCTCTCGTGGATCTTGGTTCACGTTGTTCTTTGGCTTCCTCCTTTCCACCTATTGCACTCTCTTTTTTTTCAGTCGTCATTTGGGAGTACTCTTGGAATTCAATTAGTGAAATTTCTTTTTGTTTTTCTGCCTCTTCCTCCCCTCTGAAAAATTCTGTGTAAAATGATTCAGCTTTCTCAATTGAGTCAATTCTATATCTCTGTTCTTGCCATGTGAACATTAAACCTTCTGGAATCAGCCATCTATAATTCACCTCTTTTTGAAGTAACAATTGGGCCAAGAATCGGTATTCTCTTCTCATCTCTCTCATTCTTCTGGGTACTTGTTTCAAGACCACAATCTCCTTATCTTTATATTTCAATGTTTTCTCTCTTGTCACTTGCAATATTTGTGTTTTGATGGCTTTCTTTGTAAATCTGATGTGAACTTCTCTTGGTAAGCTATTTCTCATCGCATATCTTGTGAAAATTCGATAAACCTCATCTATTCCATCCATCATCTTCTCTTGAGTTATTTCCAAAGCTTCAGCTAATATTTCTATCATTACCTCAGCTAGATTTTGTCCTTTTTCTTCCTCTATGTTTTGAAATCTAAGATAAAATTCTGATCTGTCCATCTCTCATCTCAGCATACCACATTTATCTTGTTCAACCACAGTTAATCTGTTATCAATGTCTCCAATCTTCATGTCTCTTTGTTTAACTTCTTCAATGTTTTGGAGTCTCTCATCATACTTCATCATCATTTGTTGAATGTTCTCCACTTTTTTCATCGGTTTTCCCTATTCTTTGTTCAATGTTCTCTGTGCCTTCTCAGAACTTTTCACAAGTCAAACTCCACTCAGTTACAGCCACCTCCTAATACTGTTCTCCTGTAAGTGTTAGTCTGCACTCCTTTTAAATCCCAAGAAAGAAATACTCAGACTCCATGGTGTAGAGCAAGGTTATCCTTTTACTGGGAAATAAAGTGGAAGCTACAAATCAATTCTGAAACTGAGAAATTGGCGGGTAGAATCCACATACAAAGAATTAGGTTTGTTCCCACCCCCCAAAGTTCAAATGATTCTTCCAATTAAAACTTCTGAATAAGCTCATGTGGTCATCTCCAGATGGTGATGAGGCGTCTTGTCAAATGACCTTGCATATTTTGATAGAAGTTCACAGTTGCGCAAAAGAGGACAGAAGATAGCCAAGAAACGGAAAGTTAAAGAAAAGAATCCCCCCTCCCCTTGCTAGCCCAGCAAGGAATGCAAAACACCTCCAGCCTTCTTCCCCAGCAAAATCCCCCCTCCCACCGTTGTCATGACAGCCGAGAGAAATAATGAAATAATAGCAGAGGAATAACAGAGGAAGGTATCTTGAGGCTGACAGTAAGTTTGTTTGGCTTGATGGAACTTTTTGGCCTCTTTCCCTTGGATCAATTTCTTGCCATATCCTCTTTGGTGGTTTCCTCTGAGAAGCAAGAGTAGCAACTACATTAACTGCAAGAGTGGCAGGACAGAATATTGGAAGCCAACAAAAAGGGTAGTCACCAGAAACAATTGTACCCTTCCTTAAAACTTACATTAGTCACCCCTTGTAATACTTAGGACAATTACAGTTATGTGTAGAATGAGATATCAGTTCAGGGAAGATGAAAGCTACAAAATTCTTCCCGGTTTTGGGACAAAATAGTCATATGAGAAGAAGGCAAAAAGTGTTGTTAACCAGCTCAGTTGTCCTATTCCATGCTGCCCTATCCTGTAATCAAAGGCTTCCTGAAGGAAATCTAGACTTATTGGGGAAGCACCTTTACCATGGGAATTTTCAGCAATTTGTACCACAGATTTTTTGTTACAGTGCTTAATTTCAGAATAATATTCCCAAGAATAATTTTTACCCGTCGATTTTTGGGTTACTGAAGCTTTTTTCTAAATTACAATTGCAGCTCCCTCTATAGATTTTAAAAAAAAACACCTCCATAACTTGTTGGATTTATTTATTTCTCTTGTTTATGGAACAACCTAAAGAATAAAGTTGCTTATTCCATCTGTTCCAAAAGATGGGAAGTACATATTGAGGGGTGTGATGGGGGAGTATATGAGAGAGGGAGGAGAAACTATAGTTTAAACTTATTCTACTAATTAGAAATGGTTTCAGGGTGTTTTTTTTAACCTATTGGAATTGGAGGAGTAAGGAGAAACAGATGGGGTTGAGGTTAGAAATAGCTAGTTGACTGGAAGGAATTGGACATATTTGGGGAAGACAATACAGGGAGGTTGAAAAGAACTAGGAAGCTGAAAAGGATTAGCAGGGATTGGAGAGGGCATTCCAGGAGCTAACATAACCCCTCTCCCAGAAAATTGAAATATCCTAGGAAATATTAAAAAGGTGGAATATTTTCCCTAAAAAGAATACAAACTCAGAGGCAGAAACTCAGCCCCCCCCCTTGCTAATGGGCCATTAAGGCCTAGGCCAGAGTATTCTACATAATAAAGGCCTCTGAGAAACAGGTGAAGCCATGTGGTACAGACGCATACAGATACAGATAATCAGAGTTGGAAGGAACCTTGTAGGTCATCTAATCCAACCCCCCACCCAAGTGGGAGACCCTACACCATTTCTGACAAATGGCAGTCCAATCTCTTCTTGAAAGTCTCAAGTGATGGCGCTCCCACGACTTCCGAAGGCAAGCTGTTCCATTGGTTGATTGTTCTCACTGTCATAACGTTTCTCCTTGTTTCCAGGTTAAATCTCTCCTTGTTCAGTTTCCATCCATTATTCCTTGTCTGGCCTACAGGAGCTTTAGAAAATAGCTTGACCCCTTCCTCCCTGTGGCAGCCCTTCAAATATTGGAAGACTGCTATCATGTCTCCCCTGGTCCTTCTCTTTACTAGACTAGCCAAGCCCAGTTCCTGCAACCGTTCGTTGTATGTTTTAGCCTCCAGTCCCCCAATCATCCTGGTTGCTCTTCTCTGTACTTATTCTAGAGTCTCAACATCTTTTTTATAATGCGGTGAATAAAACTGGATGCAGTACTCTAGGTGTGGTCTTACTAAGGCTTTATAGAGTGGTACTAGTACTTTCTTTGATCTTGACTGTATCCCTCTGTTAATACAATTTAGGATTGTGTTAGCTTTTTTGGCGGCGGCTGCATACTGCTGGCTCATATTTAGCTGGTTGTCCACTAAGACTCCAAGATCCCTCTCACAGTTACTGCTATTGAGCCTGGTTTCACCCAGTCTATATGTGTACTTTTGGTTTTTCTTGCCTAAGTGTAGGACTTTACTTTTATCTATATTGAATTTCATTTTATTAGATAGGGCCCAATATTCTAGTCTGTCAAGATCCATTTGGATCTTGAGCCTATCTTCTTGGGTGTTAGCTATTCTTGCCAGCTTAGTATCATCTGCAAATTGGTAAGTTCCCCTTCTATTCCTCATCTAAGTCGTTAATAAAGATATTGAAGAGTACTGGGCCTAAGATGGAACCTTGTGGCACCCCACTGCTTACTTCCTCCATGTAGACTTAGACCCATTAAGGACTACTCGTTGAGTACGGTTTGCCAGCCAGTTGCAAATCTATCTAGTGGTGGTGCTTTTTCTACCACTTTTTTCTACCTTATAAGAAGTAGGTTGTGGTCTACTTTATTGAATGCCTTGATGAAATCTAAATATATTATGTCAACAGTATTTTGCTGGTGTACTAATTTAGTCACTGTGTTGAAGAATGAAATAAGATTGGTTTGGCATGATCTGTTTTTAACAAACCTGTGCTGACTGCTAGTTATTACTTTATTTGTTTCTAGATGTTGACAGATCTGTTTTTTTATCTTTTCCAGTATCTTTGCAGGTATTGATGTTAGGCTGATTGGTCTATAGTTTCCTGGGTCTGTTTTTTTTCCTTTTTTGAAGATGGGAACCACATCAGCTCTTTTCCAGTCCTCTGGTAGTTCCCCGGTGCTCCAGGATTTTTGAAAGATATGGTGCAGTGGTTCTGAGATGACCTCTGCCAGCTCCTTTAAAATTCTGGGATGTAATTGGCCCCGGTGATTTGTTTTCATCAAGATCAGACAGGTGTTCTCTTACTATTTTTTTGCTTATTTTAACTTTTATTTCTGATCTGCCTTTTACAGTTATGTTTTTGGTGGGTTGAGCTATAGTTTCTTTTTGTGTGAAGACAGAGGCAAAGAATGAGTTAAGCAGTTCTGCTTTCTCTCTGTTGCATGTTGCTTCCTTGCCATCTTCTCTCTTTAGTGGAGCGACTATTTCCTTGATTTTTTTCCCTGTTATTGATCTGTTGGAACAAACTTTTTTTATTATCTTTGACTTTTATTGCAAGTCTTTGTTCGTTCTGAGCCTTTGCTATCCTGATTTCGTCTTTGCAGATTCTGACTATCTGCTGATATTCTGCCTTCGTTGTATGTCCTTCTTTCCATTTTTTGTACTTGTCCTTTTTTTCTTTCAATTTGCCAAAGAGATCTTTGTGTAGCCATGTAGACAAAGCCTACAAAGTCCTCACTTGGAACTGAACCCAGAAGGATAATTCTTCCAACAGGGTCCTTGATACTCTCTGAATTCGCTTGTTTTCTTGCAGATGTTTTATTACCCAAACTAGATAACATCATCATTGCTGGTAAGGAGTGCAGTTTGCTGTCAGTTTATATTCTAGTGGCTTGCCCTGTCAGATTGGTGGGGTGGGTTTAGAGATTCTTTGGTTGGGCTCTTAATTGTTGGCTTTTTGGCAGTTTCTTTTTTAATTTAAAAAATACTTTATTAAACTTATTTACACAATTGCAATAAAACAAAACATTCTGCTTATTGTAACGTGAGCAAGGCAGTGTTCACTCAATTTGACATCTTTCAAGTTATGTAAAATGTATTATCATTCACACTTATTACATTGATATGTGACACAAATTTTCATCAAATTAATATATTATAAACCTATACCTAATTGCAAGGAATATTATTAATTTCCATCATACCTTCTTATTTATCTTCTATTCATTTCATGTCTACTTTCCAACCAGCTGTACCATAATTCCAGATCTTGTAGTACTCTGTCTCCTCTTTGTTTTTAAGTTCCATTGACAACCTGTTCATTTTTGCACATTCTAAAGTCTTCTTTATAATCATAAAGTTGGGGGGAGGATTTTCACATTTCCAATTTTGGGCAAAGACAATTATTGCTGCTGTTAGTATATGGAGTATAATATATAACAGTTTTTTGTTAATTTTTTGTTTTAAAATCCTTAATAGAAATAGCTCTGGTTTCAATTTGATTTTTACTTTTGTAATTTCTTCGAGCCAATTTCTAATTTTCCACCAATATTTTTTCGCTTTTGGGCAGGTAGTAGGTTCCCTGCTAGTGGCCACATTTCCAACAACTTGCTGAATTATTGGGCAACATTTTTGCAAGCCTCACTGGCTGTAAATGCCAGCAATTAAACATTTTATATAAATTCTCCTTATATGTTGTGATAGAGTTAATTTATAATTTGTTTCCCATAAGTTTTCCCAATCTTCCAAATTAATACTATGTCCAAAATTTTTGGCCCAGGTTATCATTGTTTCCTTCACTGTTTCTTCTTCCATCTTATGCCTTAACAAATACTTATACATTTTGGCAATTGTTTTTTCCTCTGCCCACTGTAAAATTTTATCCAGTTCTTTTTCATCCAAATATATCCCATATTGTTCTGTGTCTTTCTTATATTTGGTTTGGATCTATAGGCATGGCCACCAATTTACCTGTGTTCGTTGTAACTCAAGCTCCTGCTTAGATTTTTTGTTATTTTATTCTTCAAATTTACCCAATCTTTAATCCATATTACTATTGTGGCCTGATAGTAAAGTTCCCAATCTCGAAGTCCAAACCCTTCCTTATCTTTACTATCCTGCAGGAACTTTAGTTTTATCTGGGTCTTTTTCCCTTGCCAAATAAATTTTGTAATTGCTTTATTTAATTCTTCAAAGAAAGTTTTGCCTAATTTTATTGGAATTGTTTGAAAGAGGAATAATAACTTAGGAAGTATATTAATCTTAATGGTAGCAATTCTCCCTATCAATGATATCTGAAGTTTTCCCCAATTTTCCAAGTCTTTTGGTATTTGTTGTAACAATTTCTCATAATTATCTGCTTTTATCAATTTAGCCATCAGCCACACCCCAAGATATTTCAATTTTCTTGTCGTTTGGATCCCCAATTTCTTCTCCAATTCCTCCTTCTGCTTCACAGTAATATTCTTTGTTAATATCTTTATTTTTTCTTTCTTTATTTTTAGTCCTGTCACTCTTCCGAATTCTTAAATTTTCTGTAGCAATATATTTCTTGTTTCCAAAGGGTGATGAATGCCGTGTAATCAGCAAATTCTTATGTTATATATTCTTCTGTTCTGATTCTCAGTCCTTTTATTTCTTGGTTATGTCTAGTGTTAGTTTGTGTTAATAGTATCTCTGCGATGATACATAATAGTGGCGATAGTGGGCACCCCTATCTTTTGATAAATTAAATTTCTCCGTTAATTCACCATTCAGGATTATCTTTGCTGTTTGGGTGGTATATAAGGCTTTAATTGTGTCTATAAATTTTTCTTCAAAGTTCATTAGATGCAATTGGTTAATAAAAAAATTCCAATTCAAATTATCAAAAGCTTTTTGTGCATCCATAAACATCAACGCCACACTTATCTGGGTGTGGGCTTTTTGGTAGTTTCTTGATTTGATTGTTGGTCTGATGTTAACCTTGGAGTTAATCTATACTGATCTATGCACTGATTACTGGTGGAGAGGTCCTTGGGTCTTTTTGGTTTATTTTTGGCTGGTTGATTGCCTCCTTTGCATAGTCTATAAATGTTGTTAATGTCTATGAGCCACAGGAGAAGCTACATAAGAACTTTATTTAGACAAGCCCAACTGCACTGCAGCAACCTGGAACAGCAGAAACAGGAAATAGAGCATCTATACACCACATTCCAACAAAATGGATATCCATGCAACTTTATCAAAAAGTCCCTGACCACTCAACCGTACATCAAGAATATATCAGAAACCACCAACAGACTACTACAACCACATAGAACCAGCGTAGCACACAAGTCAATTAAAATTATTCAAAACATCCTCAACAACCCAGAAAACCCAGCAACCCCAGAACAAAAACAGGAGTCATCTACATCATGCAATATAATGACTGCAACAACCACTGTGTAGTACAATCAGACAGAAGATTGGCCGAACACATCCATGAACACCAACTAGCACTCAGAAGACATGATGAAAATTCTTTAATTTCACAATATATAGACAGACTTTATCAATCAATTTGGTTTATTACAGTCACAGACCAGAGACCAGAACAAATAAAAATACTAAGTGAATATCCAGTTAAAAATTCTAGAATAAAGAATAAATAACAGATAAAAACTATATTAAAATCCAGTCTGTCAATTACACATGGCTTAACTATACTAAAATAACTCAATAAACTGTAAAGCCCATAGTCAATTAAATACTAAAATGCAAAGGAATAAGCAATGCAAAGGGTTTGCCACATTTGTTAAAATAGCTATGGTGGATCACATGTTTCTGAAGAATTCCCAGTGCTGCTGTGCAGAATCTAGCTACCTGCACTGTAGATAGGGACTCTTTGTCCTAAAACAGCCAGTGGAAATAAGTAATGTTGGAAGGACCAGGATACCTAGCAATTATTGGAAGGATATGTTGTTGTTTTTTTAATATATCTGTAAAAGGAACTTTGGAGTATGTGATGAATGGTTTCCACCTCGCCTGAGCCATAGGAACAGAGTCTTTCAGTCAATGGTATATTTTTATACTTGCTGTAAAGGATAGCTGATGGAAGCATATAGCACCATGTGAGTGAAAATGCTTTCTGATGGTTTGCCAACTCCAACTGGCTAAGTTAGCTGGCAGGGGACTTCTGGTTTGAGCTTCTTCAGCGACAGACCGAAACCGCGTCTCTGTGTGGTTTTGATCCGTGCTTGCCGCTGGAGCACCCTGAGCTGGCTGGTTTCGGGGCTAAGCCACCCTGTAGAGGTGGTGAAGAAGGGGGAAACTGCCTGCAGGGTTGAGGAGAGCCGCATCTCTCCTCCCCAGCTGGCCATTACTCCCTTTCCCGAAGGCGGTTGTAGCGGTGGTTAGAAATGGCCACCACAAAGAAGAACTCGATCAGAAAAGAATGTGCAGGAGGAAGATGAGAAAGTTCTGGTTGACCGGGTCAAACAGCAAAAGCAACCAATAAGGTACCCTGGAATTGAAACTATTAAAAAAAAACAATAACATTGTTCCCTAAGAAGATTTTTAAGCTGCGAAGGGGAGAGAAAAGGGAAAAGATTTGGGGTTTTTTTTCTCCTTTTCCTATACTGACAGCTAAGAGACTTAAGCAAGAAATTGAAAAAAAATCCACTTTGACATTAATAGGCATTTAATGCTGAAAATAAAAAGACAAAGGGATAATAAAGATTTCTGGATAATTAAAAGCTTTTGAAAACAGGAAAGGAGAGAAAAAGAATAAAAGGACAGGATCTGTAAGGGAGGAGACTGCCTGGAATTAAAAAGAACTCACAGCAAAATCTCAACAAGACTTCCAAAAAATACATCTTAACTGAAACAGCACAACAAAAAAGTAACACCCCAGGAAGAGAAAGTGGAAAAGGAAATAAGAAGAAAAAGCTTGGGACTATTTGGATTACTTGGTGATCTCTGGATTCTTGGTTATTGTATTTAAATGACTAAAATCAAACGGGTGGTTGTTTAAAACTGTATAAAATGGCTCCACTTTTAGAAGAACTGAAAATGGAACTTAAAAAGTACAAAGAAGATGCACAAGAAGGGAGAGGTTCTTTTGGCTTTGTATTTCAGTTCTTAGAAATGGAGATTTGGAACTATGAGAAACAACAAGAAATGCTGATGGAACAAGAAGATTGCAACAAAGAAGCCATCTTTAATGAACAAGTAATCTTAGGTGGGGGGAAAAAAGGAAAGGTGGGAAAGAGAATGGAAAGTTTAAGATTGGGAAAAACAACCCAAAAAAAGAATAGAGTGAAAAATAAGTATAAAATCAGAAAGCAACAGAAAAGGGAAATGCAAAAGAGAGAATTAGAAGTAGAGAGACAAGGGGGTAAAAAGGGGAAGGAGGAGATGAGTGGGAAGAAAGAAAGGAAAAGAAGTTATAAAGGACAGAAACAAAATATAGAGAAACAGGGCCTATTTAGAGATAATGGGTGAAAATCTAATGGAAAAGGGGATTCTGCAAAGGTACATAAGATAGTATTGTTATATTAGAAATAGAAATAATTTCAGAAAATATGAAACAATGTATGATTAAAATGTTTGATTAAATAGCTATTGTAATTCAGTGGAATGCTTGTCAATAAATAAATGTAACAAAATGAATATTTAATGATTTACAAAACATATATGAAGAGAAATTAGGGAAAAATTAATTATGGAGATTATATGTGTCTTTAAGGAAGTATGATATCTAATTGAAGTATGATATTTAAAAGAAATGTTAAAGATGTTAAGATTTTAATTATTATTAATGATAGAACTGAATTGGAATGGAATGAGGGTTTATAATTACATATATTTATAATCCTTTTTAAAAAAGAATATAGTGTGTATTATAAGAATGTACCAAGCAGAATTCAATTGGAAGTTATGTATTATGTATTATATTGGTCATAACCTTAAGGTATATATTGAAGTTTAAATAAGAGTTGAATGGATATAATTAAAAGATATAAAGGTGTCATACTCCAATTAGTAACTACAGGAGAAAATTTGTTTAATGAGAAAAGATAATATGAAATTGAAACAGAACAGACAAAAGTATAAATATAATGATTTGAATTGAGATGAGATAATCAAACTAACATTGAGAAAATTAAAAGAGGGGAAAAACTATATAGAAAATGTAGAATAGTATAAGATATGGAATAGAACACAAAAATGAGCATGAAATTGAGTTTGTGTCTATATAAAGAAGTTCAACCCGGGACCATACTATTTTCAAAAAAGATGTTGTTTTTTTAAACAAATTTTATTAATTTTTACAAAACAATACACAAACAAACAAAGCATAATAACATAAAAGATCTTTTTGGAAAAAACCAACAGAACATCTTATTTAAAGATAGAATAATTCCAAATTATCACATTTCCATACAGGCACAATTTAATACATATATTTACGTTATCTGTTCAACTTCATATCTTATCCCAGCTTCTCTTTATTTCTCCCTTTCATTCTATTATTCAAATTATATTTCTTGTAAATAAGAATTTTTTTGATTTTCAAGGACAATACACAAACAAACAAAACATAAAACATAAAAACACAAAACATCTTTTCTGAAAGTTGCTTGGTCCCGGGTTAGAACTCTTCGTACAGACACAAATTCAAAAATCATATTCATTTTATATACCATTCCATATCTTATTACCATTTTCAATTTTCTATATAGCTTCTCCCCTCTTTTAACTTTCTTAGTTTTATTTTATTTATCTCATCTCAGTTCAAATCATAATACTTATCATTCTTTGTCTGTTTTATTTCCAGCTATCCATTCGTCTTCTCTTTAAACAAAACTTCTCCTGTACACTGATTGGAGTATGATGCCTTTAACTCTTTCCCCTAAATTTATAATACTTAATATAACACATAACTTGTGTTGGGATTCTGTTTGGTACATTCTAAAGTTACATAATGTATTTTATATATATATAAAACAACAACAACAAAGGAACAAATTTATAGGAATATGATGTAGTTAAGACCACTATCAATGCCAATAAAAAACTAATCATAAATATCAATACTCCATTTTTGGTTACATGTTAT
The DNA here is from genome assembly GCA_004319985.1 of Emydocephalus ijimae. Classification (NCBI taxonomy): domain Eukaryota; kingdom Metazoa; phylum Chordata; class Lepidosauria; order Squamata; family Elapidae; genus Emydocephalus; species Emydocephalus ijimae. The sequence continues at coordinate 29,568 of BHEV01035765.1, forward strand.
TTCCAATTTTCCAATATTATTTCGAACTACACATATAAAAACACAATCTTATGTACCTTTACAGAATCCCTTTTTCAATTATATTGACCCATTATCTCGAAATGAATTTTGTTTCTTTACATCCTGCTTCACACCATTGAGGCTTCTCATCCCTTCCTTTCTCTGTTGCTTATTCTTCTCCTTGCCCTTTTTACTCCTTTGTCTCTCCACCTCCCTTTTCTTCTTCTGCTTTCCCCCTTTCTGTTGTTTTCTAACCTTGTATCCACCTTTCACCTCATTTTTCTCTTTTTTGGTTGTTTTTTCAAGTCTTAAAGTCCCCTTTTTCTTTTCCTCTTTCTCCTTTCCCTCCCCAAAGAGAATCACTTGTTCATCAAAGATGGCTTCTTCTTTATCCCAGTCGTCCTGCTGCTCAGTCAGTTTTTCATAGGTACATACCGCCTTTTCTAAAAATTGAAAAAGATTGCCCAAAGAATTTTTCCCTTCTTGTTCTTCTTTTTTGTATTTTTGATATTCAATTTTTAGTTCATCCACAAGTGATGCCATTGTAAAGAGAAAAAGTTTTTCCAAAACAACCACCCAAGTGCTTTTAATCAAGAATAATTCCCAACAGATGGAGAAGGCGGAGCTTCGTTTCGGTGATACAGCTGCGATCTTGGGGCTCTGATGGCCCAATGACAATTAAATGGAAGGGACAAAAAAAAAAGATCGAGATGGACATTAAATAATACTATCTTAAAGGAAAAA